>BJCM01207985.1:0-16718 GCA_018326385.1 Flaveria bidentis
CATGGCCCCATGTTGGAGGTGGGGTACGGCCCCGTGCCTCATGGGGCACGACCCCGTGTATACTTTTAGGGGAAAATACTTTTTGTCATGTTGGATGTCCAAGCACAGGGGTGTGTTTCTGGCAAGGCATGGGGGCGTGCTTAATGAGGCACGACCCCATGATTGGACTCCAAAGCTCGGATTACTTCAATTTCTTTTTAAATATGCTTCTTTTGTCCATTTTGCCCTTTTAAACACCTGAAAACACAATTTAATATTTTTAAGTACATTTTCATCATTTTAAGGAAGATATTAATGAATAATTGATGTGCTTTTGATAGAATATTTATGTATAATTTGGAGCACATCAGTCTATATGCATGTACATAATACTTTTTATTATTTTATTTCTTTTAGCTTATTTTGTTTCATATCTTTTGGACTGTTAGCTATTCTTCTATATAAATTTATATTGAATGCAACATCTTATCATTAATCACAAATTTAGGTGGAGTAGTAAATGCATGAAATATAAAATCTGAATTTTCAAAACAAAAATCAAATGAAGGAATTGAAGCTTAAGCACTAACTTGGCTGCAGGATGCATGAAGTTTTGCAAACCATAAATCTTTTTCTTGTGCACAAATTGTCATGAAAACTAAGACAACAAGGTCCAACAACAATAAATGGTTCTATCAGTTCTATCAGTTGACTAGGACCATACAATCAAAAAAGTTTTAAACTTTGCTTTTCAGCATTAGCGGAAGCTACAGTGCATTTTAAGCATTAGTAGCAGCTACAGTGCAATTTTGACATCAGAAGAAGCTACAGTGCGAAACTTAACCAAGTAAAATATGAACATCTGTAGAATTGGTAAACTATGGACTATGGATCTCTTAATATTTTAAAATTATAATCCATTTTCATAGATTTGTAATCAATATACAATCAAGTTATACTTAAATGAATTATTCAGTTTTTGCTAGTTAGGATCAGCAAATGTCCTACGGAAGAACTAAAATATGTGGAATAAATAAATTTCATGGGAGAGTAATAAGGAATGTGGGACCCATTTCATTTAATAAAAGAAATTAATGAGTCCGAGGGATTATAAATGATGTTTTAGACTTAAGCATTCATTATTCACTTTAACAGAGCACTTTTCTGACCTAGAAAAGTACACACATAAAACTCTTTCCCTCTTTCAAGAAACCTTCAAAATGCCAAATCAAAATATCAAACAAACTCATAAACTTGATTTCAGATCCTTCTTTTGAAGGTAAAACATGTCATAATCATCAAAAATGAATTGTTTGATTCATTGTCACCATTAAAACTGTTCATAATCATATATATGTAATATTGATTCTAACCTAATCTTCTTACCTCTTATGAACAAATGGCTAATCGGTTTGCTAGAGAGCATAATGTGTGTCCCTTTCTCAATGCTGATGACCCTGTATTCGTAAGAAGATATAGGTTGTTTTATGCCCTATCAGTGGTGCCTGTGATTCATCAATCATACATTGTTGATTTTGGAACTTGGCAAGAATAGAAAAAGAAGGAGAAGATGAGGTGATACATGCAGATATTGGGAATGAATACTTAAGAATTGATAGAGAGAGCATTAGTTGAAATCTCAACTTGGGAGATAAAGGGATAGGTCGTCCGGATGTATTTGAGAATGAATACATAGAAAAGATCTTCTACCTGATGGGGCATGATGGTGATTTTGATAAAGATGAAATTAAGAAAGGGAGATTGTGTAAGGCCTACAGATTACTATGTCACACGTACCTCAAGTGTATCTCTAACAGAAAATCAGGATTACATAGATTTTCAAGGCACATCTCATCTGGAATCATTGGTATCTTTGAAGGGAGAACATACAATTACTAAAAGTACATATTAGGGTGTTTATGTGACCATATTAGAGTTCAAAATCCTGAGAAGATGTTCATGTTTCCAAGGTTTATGCAACTGATCATTAATGGTGAATTTCCTAGGATAGCAAGAGAAGGTGATGTGTTTGTTGAAGCACATCTGGGAGATCTATACTGAATAAGATAAGTGGAAAGTATTAAGGAGAAGATATGCCAATTTTTGCACATGTGGCGGATGGTAATGCTAACATTCCACCAGAACTAGTGCGGGAAGATCAACAAGATAGTCAATCAACTGATGTTGAGAAAGACTCACCTTCACATTCCCCTCCTCAATCTCCCATATACCACCATTATCATCATCCACAAATCCAATCCTCTGCTACTCAAAACACACTCCCCATCTCACCTATTCAACATGAACCATCCCCACAACCTTAATCACCAGCCAATGAAAACACATCGCCCGTCTCCCCAATTCACCCTGAATCTCCTATTCAACAACAACCTCTAACACCACAAAATCAATCTCCTAAGAGTGCTCATACAGAACCCATCTCTGCTACTTAATCTCTAAACTCAGTATACACCGGTGAGACCGAGTTAGTATCTCAAGCAAGTACCTTACCACTCTCAATCACCAACTCACAAACCCTTGAAATTTCTAATCACATTGAAGCCACTTCACCAGTCATTGATCCTCAACAACAACAACAATTACGCCAAGAGCAGGCCGATCAAGCTATTAAGTCCAGCTCAAGCTCAACAAGTGTAGCCACTGCTTATGTCAATGATGATGAGACTGTTGTTGAACATCAAGAAGGAGAAGAATAAGCCAACTACGTTGATGTAATTGCTTATCATGAAGATGATCTAAGTAAAGAAGACATGCTCTTGAAGAAACGTTATTTGGTGGTTGAGTATAGAAAACTTGTAATCAAGTCAAACAAAAGGAATGAAAGAATACAAAAGTTGAAGGGTATGATAAAGGAAAAGGATAAGAAGTTGATGAAGCAAGAAGCATCATTGAAAAGGTTTAGAGAAGATGTGCAAACTAACAATAAAGTAATTCATCCACTACATGAGCAAAATAGAGAACTGAAAGGGGCTATTGAACAAGAGAAGGCTAAAAGAGAGAAGCTTGTATTGGAGAACAATAGTGCTTAAAAGATTCTAAATGAACAATCTACTTAGTTGAAAAGAAGAGATACAGAGATCGATGAGTTGAAAATGAAGCTGACTATCTTTGAATCAAGTGCTCCTGCAACAAAATAGTCAAACGCATCTGGTGACGCATCAAAGAAAATCATTTAATATTTTAGAAAAAGGAAGTATTTGGGGTCTTTCAAGAAAGAAGTAATTGAGGTTGAAGTGTAGAGATTAATGAAGAGGCTGATGCAACCTAAACATCCAATGTCTATCTTGCATGTTGCACAAGTGCATTGAAGAAGAATGCTTAGGAAGTTTTACACATGCAACAGAAAATACTCTTAAGTGTAAAATATTCCAAAGCCAAGACCAATATCTTCCGAAGCCAAATATGAAGTCTTCCGAAGCCTCAGGGACCCCCTTCAACGGTCCTGCATGAAGACTAATCCAAAAGAACAAATTTTACTTCTCCTGAACACACTCCTTTAGTGGACTTATCAACCTTGAAGCCAATTTCTCATTATGACACTGAGAGTGATGAAGAATTGAAAGAACTTACCAAAGATGAGTCTCTCAAATATTAAACGCAATCAAAGGTTGAAGACCTATTGATCACCAAAGACATACTTGAAGAATGGCCAGAATCTTTAATGTTTATGACCCTAATCAACCATGGATTTTCATATGACATGGTAGAGAGGATGAACATGAATAAGATGAAGAATATGTTGAAGGAATTTGAGTTAGCAAGCTTCATGTATCCAAATTGCAATTATGAAACATTCACAACCTTTCAATCAATTTAGAGAATAAAGAAGGAGCTAGGCCATTATGATACAACCAAGCTGAGCAAATACAAAATGACCTGTTGGCTACAAGGTCATAACTACAAAATGCATGAGCTTAAATGAAGAATAGTTGGATAACTGAGAAGGATGATGGAACATGTTATGAATTTTGAGCATAAAAATGGGGAGAAATTCCGGACTGAAGCTCTAAATCCAACTGCTGAGCAACACAACAAAGTCCCTGTTGAGCCTATCACTGTCGAAAGTAAAGACAAGCACAAATGAAAGATAATCTGAAGATCATGTATAAGTTGGACTCACTTTAGTTTAGATTTTGTTTACATTCTATTGTAATAGGTTTAATGTTAGTTTACTTTTGTTTGTTGCTTACTTAGTTTAGTTTTGCTGCCCAGCGAAATTATAAGCAAAACTGCAGTTTAGCTCATAGTTAGCTGTTTAGTTCACCCGGCGAAACTTTGTTTCTGCTGGGCAAATCTATAATTTTGTCAGCATAGTTTCGCTGATAGCGAAACAGTGAAACTATGACTTTTATATATAATTTTGATCTTACTCATTGTTGATCATCCTTGCAAAACCCTAATCGAATAATTATATTGCAAGAGACTACTGTAAGTTGTTATACTGAAATATATTTGAGCTTTGTTTCTATTGATTGTATTGGATCCTTATTTTTTATATTTGAATACATTGTGATTGAGATCATTCATCTTCATCTTCATTGTTTGTCTTTTGTTTCTGATATTGAATGATGGAACATATCAATTGTACTTAATAACGATCAAATGTACCAACAAAATGGTATCAGAGCCTTAGTGCTCTTGATTGCTTAAGGTTTTTGGTTGTTTTTGTTCAATATCATTATTTCATCAATTCTGGATCAAATTTGAGTATATTTGATATGGAATTCGATTGAATTTTTCTAGTTATTGGTTAGAAAAGCTCTGTAAATTATCAGATCTCAAATCCATTGAGATTTAGAAGATTTTATATTCATTTCGTGTTGAAAAAGCATTTCAAATTCATCCAGAGAAATTACATCATCATCCAACAAAATTGCACTACCATCTAGCGAAATTACAAGTGTTTTACACTTTGTAGTTGTTTTCAGCATCCCTGCGAAAGTAATGTTTTTGAAGGAAAGTTCAACAGTGCCTGTGTTCATATTACAAGCGGAATTGATGTCGAAAGTATCATTAAACGAAAGTTCAAGCTTGTTTTGTGCAAAATTGTTGCCAAAACTAAGCAGTCTCAATCATTTGTCTAGCGAAATTGCTGCTGAAATTCCCAGCAAAACTACAATCAGCTCATGGAAACTAGTCTTCACTGCGAAACAATCTTTTCTCTTCAAAACTAGCTCTGCGAAATTAGCTATTTTTTGCGAAACTATCATTTCTTCAGCGACACAAGAATGTCAAAGATGACTTCTCTCACCCTTGCTGATTTAGAAAGCGTGGCTCCCAACCGACCTCCGAGACTCATAAACGGAGACAACTTTGAAGATTTGTAGCGATGTCCCAAAGCCTTTTTCTTTTACACCAACCACAACCAATGGGAATCTATCATCTATAGTGCGCATATACAAATTGTCACTATTTGTGATGTCGTGTCTTAAAACAAGGACCCAACCATGTTCAACCAGAAGGATCTTAAGCTGATTGATAGAGACCAGAAAGCTTTTTGAGCATTAACCCTATGGCTTGCACCGGACATCTACTATCGATTTGTTGAACATAAGAATGCTAAATCTCTCTTCGATGCTCTTTGTGAGTTCTATGATGGTAATGATGAGCTGGTAAAAGACAAGGGTATTCAAGTTGGAAGGAGTTCACCTCTTTTGTGGGATACAAGAATGAGAGCCTTACATATCTTATAAATTGCTTTCTGACAGTTTCCAGCACATTGAAGAAATATGATGAGAAACTTTCCAATAATGAGCAGGTTAACAGGCTGTTGGACTCTCTCCCATAGTTGTGGAGTCTATAGGTGAGAATGTTAAAGGAGGAAAGAGGTTTCACTAACTACAAGCTTATGGACATCATTAACAAGCTTAAGTCCTTTGAGCTTGACATAAAGACAAGGGAATTCAACAAAACCATGATGCCTACATCCGGTTTCACTCAGAATGCTGCATTATTGGAAGATCCGATAGCATGACCATTTCTGGAACTAGTGGAGCTTCAACAAGTTATCAGCAAAGTGAGACTAATAACTCATCAGCTGATGACATACAACACCAAGCTGATGGAAGTAGTATTATGAAGGAATAGGCAACTGTTAATACTACTTCTCAGTCAACTGATGCTGGTGATGTTTTTCTTTCATTCAATCAGTCCTCATTGAATGACATTGAAACAACAGCTAGACCAAGTGTTCATGTTCTTGGATCTATCTTTACAACTACAAGTGATTCCTAGACTAAGGATTCACAACACTCATCCAACTGAGAACATCATAGGAGAAGTCTCTGATTGTGGGAGAACAAGGGGACAAACGCATCATGGGAATGTCTGCTTGTACTCATGCTTCTTGTCTCAGATGGAACCCAAGAAAGTAGAAGAAGTCTTAAAGGATAGTAGCTAGGTTGAGTCAATGCAAGAAGAGCTGCTTCAATTCAAGAGACAAAAGGTTTGGAACCTTTGCCCACTACCATCTGGTCAAGCACCTATAGGCACCAAATGGGTTTTCCAAAACAAGAGAGATGACAGAGGCTTGATCATCAAGAACAAAGCTAGACTAGTTGTTCAAGGATACACCCAAGATGAAGGAATTGATTATACTAATGTCTTTCCACTTGATGCAAGACTTGAGGTAGTTAGAATCTTCCTTGTGTGCCAACTTTAATGTCTATCAACTTTAATGTATATCAACTTGATGTCAAGTGAGCATTTCTATATGGAAATATAGATAGGGAGGTTTATGTGTGCCAACCTCCAGGATTTGAAGACCCATAACATCCCAACTATTTGTGCAAATGGGATAAAGCTCTTTATGGGCTGCACCAGGCATCTAGGTTGTGGTATGAGACTCTGTCTCAATTTCTCCTGAAGAATGCTTACACTAGAGGAACCATTGACAAGACTACCTTTATCCAGAAGTCTCAGAAAGACATTTCGCTCGTTCAGGTCTATGTTGATGATATCATATTTTGTTCTTCAAATGACCAAATGTGTAAAGACTTTGAGAGCATCATGAAGAAGAAGTTTGAGATGAGTTCTATGGGAAAAACAGACTTTTGCCTTGAAATTCAGGTGAAGCAGATGAAGAAAGGGTTATTTATCAATCAATCTAAGTATGTCTTTGATATCTTAGAAAGATTTGATATGAAAGATTGCAAGCCAGCCAAGGCACACATACCCAGAAACCATGACCTTTGCCCTGACTTTGAGGGGGAGGATACTGATCAACATCACTATAGGGCAATCATCGGTTCTCTGATGTATCTCATAGCAAGTAGACCTGACATCATGTTTGCTACTTGCATTTGTGCAAGATATCAGGCTGGTCCAATGGTGTCTCACCTAGTTGCTACCAAGAGAATTCTTAGATACCTCAAAGGAGAACCAAAGCTTGGTCTCTGGTGTCCTAGAAACTCCAACTTAGATCTCTATGGCTACTTAGATAGTGACTATGGTGGTTGCAACATCAATAAGAAATTCACATCAGGAGGATGTCAATTGCTTGGTGGAAGGATTATCTCATGGCAATGCAAAAAGTAATCTTGTGTCTCTACATCTATTGTTGTAGCTGAATACATTGTTGCTACAAGTTGCTGTGCTCAGCTACTGTGGATTCAAAACCAGATGCTAGACTATGGATTCAACTTCATGAGCACTCCTATCCATATTGACAACAACAATGCTATCTCCATCATTGAAAATCATGTGAGCACTCCACCACAAAGCACATTGATATTAGGTGCCATTTCATTACAGATATTAATGAGAAAAATGTGATTAAATTAGTCAAAGTTGATCAAATGAACAATATGTTGATTTGTTCACCAAAGCCTTTGATGAACAAAGATTTAAGTATCTCATTACGGCTATTGGGATGATAAACATTGAATAATATGTCTTATTTGAAAACCTTTTTTTAACATGTGTCTTGTCTTTTCTAAAAGAATAATCTAAGCCCTGTTACACAAAGTTTTTCTTCACATTTGAATAAGTGTGAGTATTTTCGAAGAGAAAATTACCCTCGGAAGGACTCCTTATTATCTTCCGAAGGCAATTCTCTCAATTCAAGTTTTGTCCTCCGAAGAGTTTTTAGTCTCAGAAACTTATCTTCAATGCTTCCAAAGCTTGAAAACTTCTTGTTTCGGAAGACACTTATTCTCGAAAGTAAATTCATTTACCTTCGGAAATGAGTTTGGCTTCGGAAGAGAAAACCCTTCGGAAATACTTTTACCTTCGGAAGAAGACTTCTCTTTGTAATGGAAACCTTTGAGCCCCACATAGTAAAAAGCAAATATTTTATCAATGATTTCGGAACCTTCTGATTGGTTTTTTCACCTTGCCGCCACTATCACATCTTAACCCAAACCATCTTTTCACCTTATCCACCCAACACCGCCATTTTACCCATTTAAATAACTCGGACTCATCACTTCAATCTTTTTACCACTTTTTCAACCCAAAGCACTTCCTACTTCAACCTTCTCAATCTTCAAACTTCTTTTCCTCTGTTCTTTCTCACAATGGCACTAAAACCTGAGCACAATCAAGTCGCACTTCTGGATTCATCCAGGGATGATGACTTCTCGGAAATCAACTCATTTCTCACCCAATCTACCTATATACTGCCTTGACCGTAAACCCCACTTTTTATCTTAACCAAATGGAGGAGTTTTAGGCCAACGGTCGTATCGAAACACTAAATCAAGATAGGGTTATAAGGTCGAGCATTTATGGCCAGGAGTTGGTCATCTCTAAACGAATCATCAGGGTGCATCTGGAGCTTCATATTGAAGGCGCTCCTATTGAATTTCCCATGACCGACCTTGATGATACATATACCCTGATGGGTTATGGTGGCGATGTTAGCAGGTCTACTGTCTACAAGTTCAACTTCTCTTACTACTGGAAGTTCCTACTGCATGTTTTCCTTTATTTCTTATCAAACAAGTCTGGGGGATGGGATCAAATCCCATATGAACTAGGGTGCCTAGTTCATGGAATGTGGAAAAGCCTCTGCTTTAACTACTAAATGTTTGTAGGACTAGTGAAGGGGGTCACTTACAACACAACAACACAAAGAGGAGAGTAACTAAACTTGATCAAACAGTGAACTGAATTAACCACAAGTAAAGACACTAAGAACACAAGAAATTAAGAGACTAAACACAAGAGCAAGATACACAAGAGTATGGTTTTCAAGATTGCAATATATTGCTTTCTCAATGTTCTATTACAAGTGTTACAAAGCATAAATGAAAGTTACAAGAACATGAGATACTTCTACTACATCCTGCAGCCGGCCATACTATGAAAGCCAGTTGGATACAATTGACTAGACACAAAACAAAATCAGTTGTAGAGTCAAAAGGCATATTGCCTTTTGAATAGTGACTATGACATGCCATAGCTCACATCCTTATCTATTACAAAAAAGATAAAGTACATGAAGTAGAAAGTTACAGAATCAAGACCTCAATGTACAGTTACCAAAAGCATGGACCTTTTCACCAACTCATGTAAGTTAGTGACTTTATAGAGTTGCAACGAAAAGGGGTCTACCTTTATGGAAAAGTACATTAGTTAAAGCATGTTCTTAAAAGTCTTTGGAAGAAATCTGTCTTCTAGAGTTGAGCTTCAGAAGACTTTGTCTCTGAAGGTTCGGAAGACTTCATCTTTGGCTTTGGAAGATATTGGTCTTGGCTTCGGAAGATTTCACACTTAGATTATTTATGTTGCAAGTGTGAAACTTCCAAAGCATTCTTCTTCAGTACTTGTGCAGCATGCATGCGGAAAGACTTGAGTTGCTTCAGTCTCTATACATATTCTCTACAAACCCCCCTAGGCTAATGCTACCAAAACACTTGAAGACTTATGATATCAACATTCCTCATAAGGATAATAACCAGCCCTTTCTTCATAAGATGATCAGGATCCTTTAGACTATCCAAGTATCTTCTCATGTCAAAGAGATCATGCAGAGGCAACTGAAACATGTCTTGCCAAGTGTAGACAATCTCAATGCCATGATCTCTAATGACATGCCACCTTTCTGGATTTATAGTGTATGTCCAGGACAGGATGGGTCTTTCTAATGCTAGAAGAGCTATTGGAATGGGAGATGATGGAGCATCCTCTAGCTGCACATCCTCAGGAAGTTCTGACTCATCCTGAGGTTCAGAAAAGGATGCAATCTTCTTCTTCTTTGGCTTTGGTTTAAAAGCCATCCTTTTCTTTCTCTTTACAACTTTTAACTGAGAAGACTGGTCTGTAGTACCAGATTGATCTTCTTTTTCTTTCTCAGTTGGGTCTTCCATTCTCACAGGTTCAGATTGAGAGTGAGGTTATGTTGGACCCTGAAAGGATTATGCATGCTAATTCAATGGGTGAGTTGATGGTTGCTTTGCTGAATTCCCACATGTCCAAGAAGAAATGCGGATGAAGATCCTGCATAGAAGAAAGACCAAGTATGGTCTTCCACATTTGTCAATGCGGAGACATAAAACAAATACGGACAAGTATTTGTTCTTCCGCATTAACAAATGCGGAAGACCAATCAGTAATGCGGACAAGACTTTTTTTCATCCGCATTTGCCAATGCGGATGACCAGACAAATGTGCAGAAGTATTTGTTCATCCGCATTAACCAATGCGGATGACCAACATAAAAATGAGGATGATTAAGTGAAGAAATGCTGATCAAGTCAACTCATCCGCATTGGTCAATGTGGATGAACAAGCAAAGATGAGGATCAAGACTTAGACTAGTTCTGATGTAATAGGTCAGGGGTAGTTTAGTCATTTTGTAAAAGGCATCTTGTCTGCCTATAAATAGAATAGAAAACCTCGTACAAGAGGTGACGGCTGATAGACATTGAGAATATCTATTGTCTTTTATTCTCTGTAACCAATCACCTTCATTAATATATACAAAAGCATTTATGAGTATATTCTAGCATTAATTGTTTATTGATTGTTTGTTTCCGTTATTTAATCATTAACTCGATCACTATATTCAATCCTTAGTGCGAATCTCACTCTCACTAACCCAGTCAATTGGTATCAGAGCTTTGGATCTTGGTTCTCTTTTAGAGCTGCCCTAGATTTGAATAGAACTTGATTGATCTGGTGATTGAGTTGCTAGTAGAGTATACCATCATCTCTACTTAGTAAGTAGCAGAAATACTCTTCAAAAAGGAACTTCTGTCAATCTGTTCTCACCTTCAAGAAATATATATAAAACCTTCAGCTTCATATAAAGAACAGAAGCTACAATAGAACCAAGAACAATTAACAGATCTGATTTACTAAGCAGTTTTTGAATGATTTGGGCTATTTGAATGATTTGAACAATTAATAGACCTAATCTATATTTATACAAGCTAAACACCTTGTTAAAATGGATTCACATAGTTTTTCAGAACTTGGTCATAATCTAAAACCATCAATGCTTAAACATAAATCTGAATTTAAACAATGGAAAATCAGATTCATGAACTATATTACAGGTGTAGATCCAGATTATTGGATTTCAATCTACAAGGGACCACACATTCCAGTCACTCTGTCTGCAGATCAAGCTGCTATCTACAAGATAGCAAGAATTCCCATTGAAGATCTAACTCTTGATGAAAAAGATTACAAGAAAATCAAGAGTGATCTGAAAGCTTATTTTATCCTAACTCAAGCACCCAAGATGGATGTGCTAAAACGATTAGAAAAATATTGAACTACCAAAGCAATATGGCATGCACTGCTAATCATGTGTGAAGAAAGCAGTGAAGTTGTTGAAATTAACAAAGACAAACTTGTTAATCAATATGAAACTTTTCATCACTCCAAAGGGCAGTCCGTCTCTAAACAGCTTCACAGATTTGTGTAGCTGGTGAATGACTTAGAGATAATGGGAGTCACCTACAAGGTCAAGGAGTTGAACAAGAAAATGTTGTAAAGCCTTCCTAAAAGTTGGAAACAGAATGTTACAATGCTGAAAATACTCTTGATCTTGGGAGTACTACTTTGAATATCATGATAGCCAAAATAGAAGCATTAGAGCTTGATGAAAGAAGCAGAAAGCTAGGAGGACCAAGAGTGATTGAAGCATACAAATTTCCATCTAACTCTCATTCTGTCGAAAATGCCTTCATCACTGAAGAAGATGATTGTATGTCCTCAAGGAACCAAGCCAAGACCATTGGATTCATTGTAGCTCCATCTATCAACAAGCCTTCAACATCATCCCAATCGGCAGGATTCTCAGCAACTCTTCCAAACACCCATAATGATACAAAATCAGAAGAACAAAAGGCTACTTACAATTCCTTTGTTGCAAGTTTTGAAGCTTATCTAGGAGGAAGATTCACATCTGCACATCTGATCCAGGAAGACCTTGAGGAAATGGATCCAGACGATATGGAAGAAATGGATTTACAATGGCAAATGGCCATGATTGCTATGAGAGCAAAGAAATTTTTCAGAAAAGGCAAAAGACTCACCCTTAATGAAAATACAAAGCTTGGATATGATAAATCCAAACTAAAATGCTTCAACTGTGGCATGGTTGGTCACTTCTCAAGAGAATGCAATGCACCCAAAGAAACAACTTTCAAAGAAACTCTCAAAGCCAGCCATCATCACAATCAAACTCAAGCTCTCATTCCAACAAGATGGAGTATGTGATTGGACCCTGTATGCTGAGGAAGTAAAGTCTTAATTTCAAAATCATGCACTTATGGCTCACATCAATGATGGTCCTTCTCCAATGCCTACTGAGGTAAAATCTAACCTTTGTAGTGAAAAATGTATTACTAAATTGCAAGGTTATAGAGAGCATAACCATAAACTGGCAGATAAATTAAAAGGAGAAAAAAGTGAAGTCAGAGATGATGAAAAGAGAGATAAAAGGATTTGAAATTAAAATAAAATCTCTCATCTCTGACACTGAAATATTAGATGGTGAAAAGTACACTCTTGCAACTGAGAATGAGCTACTCACTGAAAAGTTAGCTCAATCTAAGGCTGAACATACTCTTACTGAAGTGAAACTTGAAAAAATTCAACTATATTCAGTCAAGCTGCAAGAGACGCTTGATTCTCAAAAGGATCCAAAGGACATATTGGGGATCGGGTATAATTCATGTCCCCCAACATACAATGACAACTACACTGTCATGCCTGAATCTGTCACACTCAATGAAGAAATTGAAACTAAAACTATGGAGCCAAAATTTATAGTAAAAGAAGTAACCAATCCTCAAAATAAACCTGATGTTTACGTTGAAACAAATGAGGAGAAAATCAGATTAGGTTATCCAATCAAGATTAAAGAGTGTTCAGACAAGGCAGTGAGTGTCACCAAACCCACAAGCTCCGTAAAAGCAACTGTCCCATTTGTGAAATTCATACCTTATGTCTTGAAAGGAAAAAAGAAATATGTGAAGTCAGTGAAACCCACTGGTGAGAGCAGTTCTAATAATGAGATTATATCTCCAAAAAATTCAAGCAAATTAGAAAAGGTTTCACTGCAAAAGAAACAAAAAGGATCACTGAGTTCAACACATAAAACTCTATTAGACCCTCAGTCTTCAAGATTAAGATAGGGAGTTGGGTTTGATATTTGCAACAAGGAACATGTTGACCAGTTTGAGAAAGAGGTGAGAAATGGGTTGAAGAAACAATAACAGCCCAGAAAATCAAACAAATGTAGTGTTGTGATGCAAACTACAAAAAAGGGCTAATTTTGATTCATCCCCTAAAGAAAAGAAAGTGGTTCAACAGCAAAAGAGAAAATCAGCTGAGTCACACAAATCAAAATCTTATTCAAGCAACAAACAAATGTATTGTGACATTTGTGATATGTTCAATCACAAGACATAAGAGTGCTTTTATAATCAATATTGCTTTATCTGTGACATGAACAATCACTCCACAATAACAAATATTGTTCAGTCTGTGACATGAACAATCACAATACATCTGATTGTTACTTCAATCAAAAGGGATTGAGAATTCCCCAACACAAGCCTATCTCAAAAACATCTACTATGACATATACTGTTAGACCTCATTTTCACAACAATCATTCTAGGACATCTAGATCAACAAATGACGAGAACACTTTGAAGGAATTGTGTAAGGGTCAAAGAAAACATCACACAATGAAACCCAAAATTGACCTTCCGAAACAAAAAGCAACTTTTGATAATGAAAAATGGGCTAAATTTCTACAAAGAAACATAGACCAACGATTTCAATACTCATCTAAATCTTAAGTAGATGTTGATGAGATGACTCAACCCTGTCATTACCAAAAATCTCCCAGGACACCACCATCTAAACCACAATTTAGAGGGAAATATCAAGAAGTCACCATTATGAACAAGAACGGGAAACCCAAGACCATCATGGCTTGGGTTCCTTATTCTAATTAGTTCTTTTTGCTTGCAAGTTCATCCACATAGGTCTTATAGCTTATGGTACGTAGACAGTGGATGTTCCCAACACATGACTGGAGATCATTCCCTCCTTCATGACTTCAAGCATATACAAAGAATTACTGTGGCATTTGGTGGAGATTCACAGGGTGGTAGAATAACAGGTGAAGGATTTGTGACAAATAGGATGCTGAGCTTTGACAGAGTGAACTACTGTGAACAACTGAATTTCAATCTGCTTAGCGTGTCTAAGATCTATGACAAGAAATATTCCACTCACTTTACAAACACTCATTGCTACATTCTGTAACCTGGATTTCAGATCTCTGAGAAAAGGGTTGTCTTAAAGACCTTGAGGAAGAATAATACTTACGTTTTAAACCTGTATTCTGCATCACCTAAAGAAGAAACATGTCTTTTGTCAAAAGCATCATTTGATGAGTCACAGCTTTGGCATAGATGTTTGGGGCACACAAACTTCAAAAACATGAACAAATTGGTCAAAAGAAACCATGTCATTGGTCTTCCTCAAAAGAATTTCATTTTGTTGATCACTATTCAGCATGTCTTAAAGGAAAACAACACAAATCGTCTCACAAAACCAAGTAGGTGAACACAAACAATACTCCATTGAAGTTACTTCACATGGATCTATTTAGACTAACTCATGTCATGAGTATTGGAAAGAAACAGTATTGTCTAGTGATCATTGATGACTTTTCACGATTCACATGGGTTTTCTTCTTACTTCATAAAAATGAGGCATCCCAAATCATATAAGAATTTATCACTAAATTAGAAAATCAACTTGATCTTAAGGTCAAAATAATCAGAAGTGATAATGGTACCAAATTTATAAATGAAAGTATGAGTTCTTTTTGTGCAACCAAAGGCATTGCTCATCAATTCAGTGCAGCTAGAACTCCTCAACAAAATGGGGTAGCTGAAAGGAGGAATAGAACACTGATTGAAGCAGCAAGAACGATGCTAGCCGATGCTAAACTGCCAATCACCTTCTGGACAGAGGCAGTTAATACATCGTGCTTTGTACAAAATCGAACTATACTTGTTAAATAAAACAACATGACTCCTTATGAATTGCTCTTTCATAGAAAACTATTCATTAGATTTCTTAAATCATTTGGTAGTCCTGTATTAATTTTAAACACACAAGACTATTTGGGAAAGTTTTCATTTAAGTCTGATGAAGGATTCTTTGTAGGTTATTCCTCTGTTTCAAAGGCTTACAAAGTTTTTAATCCTATATTAAACATTATTGATGAATCAATAAATGTTCAATTCAAGGAACATTCGTTTCCCAAATCTACAAATGGTCCCGACTGGTTGTTTGATATTGACTCATTTACAAAATCATTTGATCAATTTCACTTGTCTGATGCAGGAAATCTACATTCAAGTGACACTTCATCAACTATAGAAAGAATAGATGACTTTCCATTGATTCCTCCTACATCTGCTGAATGCATGAATGAAGATGTTCCTCTTCAAGCTGATCCCATCAGACAACCATCAAGAAACCTTAGTGTTTCAACTGAAGGAGGTCCAAGCCTCGTACCATCAAACTCAGATCATCTGTCAACTGAGATTAGAAATAAAAAACAAGCTACTCCTCTAGCTGAAACACAAAGGACATCAAATGATGTAAGCAATCACAGTGCTGCAGAAGCTGAAGCAGGAACTGAAACAGAGTCTGACAATCTTCGTAATTCAACAACAGTACAAGATGAATATGCCTCTGACCATAATGAATAGAATGTGTCCAATCTTGATGTAACCATTACTGGTGACTCAATTCCAACCACCAAAATACCCAAGAATCATCTAGTTGAAACCATTATTGGTGAACTTAATGAGAGGGTGACTAGAAGCAAGTCTAGTGTTGCAAACATCTTTTTGTTCTCATGATTTCTATGTCAAACAGTACCCAAAAACATCAAAGAGGCACTTCAAGACAATAGCTGGATAGAAGCAATGCAGGAAGAATTGCACTAATTCAAGAAGCAAGAAGTATGGCAATTAGTAGATCTTCCCGAAGGACAATACCCTATCGGTACCAGATGGCTGTACATGAACAAGACTGATGATAGAGGGATCGTCAATAGAAACAAAGCAAGATTAGTGGCACAGGGATACACTCAAGAAGAAGGAATCGACTATGATGAAGTGTTTGCACCTGTTGCTAGATTAGAAGCAATCAGAATCTTTCTAGCATATTCTGCATCCATGAAATTTACTGTTTATCAAATGGATGTAAAGTGTGCCTTCTTGTAT
>BJCM01207987.1:0-22550 GCA_018326385.1 Flaveria bidentis
AGAATATTTGTTTGTGATTTGTCTTGTTTAATATTTCATTAATGAGTTGTTTAACGCATATTGACTTGATTATATAGGTTTGTGGTTGATTGAATAATATAAATAACATTATGATGTTTAATACATTCAAAACTTAACAACATGAAGTTATCATGCGAATGGCCCATGCTAATGGACCATACGCATGAACAACTTCATGCAAATGACTCAGTCGCACGACTGAACCAGGAGACTGGATCAGTCGTATAATTGTCACATAACATTGGCTTAGTCGCACGACTGAACACTCAGTCGGGCGAATGGACCAACCGTATAACTCAATCGCACGACTGAACAATGGTTCAGTCACACGAATGAGCAACCCTAACCTATAAATACCACTTAATTCATGGAAGAACGTATGCATTCATTCCACTTCGACTCCAGACGTACCCTAGCCATCCAGAAGCCTCTAAGTTCATACTCCAAGTTCATAGAACGTTGTAGATCGATTCCTAATCGATTCTTGACGTTAGATTCAATACATTATTGTGTCTACGTGCGTTCTCACTGATTGGATCTCCAATCAAATAGGATTCCGCACTATTTGGTTTGGGTTACACGTTAATTAGTAGGTATTTCGTTCAAATACCAAATAAAGAAAGGAAATGGGTTATGGGCTAAATTAGGTTTATGGGCAAGAGTCTAAGTGATTTAGGGCCCATAATAAGCCCACAAACCCACCTAATCAGCAACCATCTTCCTCATTTGAACCCTAGCCACCAAAATTCTTAAAGAGAGAATGTAGAGGAAAAAAATGAAGAAAAATCAAGATTTGTTGGTTCAAAGGTTAAGGGATTAAAGATCTGAACGATTGAGCATCAAACCATAAGAAAGGAGCAACAAATCAAGGTAAGAATCAACCTCTATACCCTTCTGTAGATCAAACCTGGATTTTAGGGTTTTGGGTTTTGAAAAGTTGCAAAGAATTACATAAACGTCACATTTTTATGTATAAAAACATGTAAATAGCTTAGATATAGCCTCATGGATGATAAACTAAGAGATTGGACGTAAAAAGTTGCGATTTTGGGTTAAAAATGGTTTGGTTCGTAATTTTTATGCGATGTGCGAAACTGTCTGTGCATCTAGCGAAATTGCATATTCAAGCTGCGAAATTGTGGGTTTTCTGCGAAACTATAGTTTGGCAGATAATTTCATAGCCATGGAATTCCAACGAAAGTTGGGGAAAAACTGCCATGCGAAACTGGCAGTGGAACTGTCCACGAAACTGGCAGCGAAACTATCAACGATACTGGCAGAGAAACTGGCAGCGAAACTGCCATCAAAACTGTTTTTCTGGTAGCGAAATTAGCAGAGAATTTAGGCAAAAATTAAGCCCTCTAAGTGTTAACTTATCTGCAGGCTGCGTAGTGTGATTCTATCCTTGTAAGCTTAGTTTAGAGATTACTAACGGTATCCAAGTGAGTTCTAGATCCCCTTATTTGTAAGTTTTTCCATGTTTTGGGGTTATTATGCATACTAAATATACGTTTTCTTAAATGACCGAGCTTTTATGAGTTTTTAACAGGAAAATTTTTTTCTATAAGAAATGTGTTATAAAAATGTTTAAAAATAAAAGTTTTTCCAGCCCGACCCTAGCCACGGGTGTTGCCCCTTGGACCCCACTAGGGGCAGCTGCCCCTAGGACCCCGCTGCCACGGGCTGCCGCCCCCGAACCCCCGCGTCCCGTGGAGGGTCGGTTATGTTTTATGATGACTAGTACTTGGCATGTTGTGTACTTATTAAGTTAAGTATTATGTAATATAGTGAAAGACGATGTTAATGAAAAGTGAAACTTAATGAATGTTACCCCCAAGCCCGTTTGATGATGAAAAGTCTTGCAAACACTATGATAGACTTCACTTATATGAGTCTGATATAAGATGATTGATCCGTATTCATGAGCGGGCTATGTGCCTTGTAGTGTGGATCAACTATCGGGGGTTAGCTACCATGATGATATGTACCGACAGGGATCGACATTCGTTGTGGATCAACATGGAGCTCTTGGTTTGTGCAATCTCGTTTATGATGAAGTGAAAGATATGAAAGAATGAAAGATAATGAACATGCTTATTAAGATAAAATTGTTATGTATTATGTATGCGTGGTCATTATATGAAGGATAAAGTTTATATTTTCTTATTTGCCTAAACTAGAACTCACTCAGTAAAGTTGACTTTTATGCATAATAGTTGGCAGGTTAATGTCGATGATGAAGATGGCACTAGGGAGCTACTTGGAGGACAACGGATGGCATTCCTATTTACGAAATCTTTTATTGTAATTTAAGAAAAAGTACTATGTTTTATTTACAAATGAAGAAAAAATGTATGAGTGCAATATGATTTTTCGAGTCTTAAATGAATGTCTAATTATTTCCGCTGCGTTGTTATGTTATTAAAATGATTTTATGCTATGATTAACCAACTGTGAGGCTTCCCGAGAACGGGACCTTACAAGATGGCTCTTCTCACTCATAAAGTCAATAAGTTCTACAAGAGGACAAGGAGGAAATTTCCTAGCAATGCAGCAAGTGGAAAGTTTGGGTTGGATAAAAGCAAGGTAAAGTGTTACAACTATAACCCGATGGAACATTTTGCTAGAGAGTGCAAGGAACCAAGAGCAAATGGTGGCCAGACTAAAGTCAAACCAAACTACACTAAGAGAGCTCCCCCAGAATGAGAAACCAAAGCCGCAAGTTTCAATTGTTGTTGAAGAAGAAGGCTTTGACTTGAGCTTTCAGGTGGAAGATGCATCTCCAAATGAAGCACTCATGGCTGACCATGATGAAGCCAATGTATTGAAACATCTTTGCACTCCTGAATGTATTGCTAAAGTTAATTGATACAGGTCGTATAACTTAGAGATGAGATATGATCTTGAGTCCTTGAATATCTTTAAATCTAATTTCAAAAAGGCTCAAAATGATTATAAGTTAAAGATAGAGGACTTAGAGAAAACCATTTTAGATCTTAAACATGAGCACACCAATTATAGGACTCAGATCAAGGATCTTATAACCAAGTTGACTGAATGCCAGGCTGAGCTTGTGATCTACAAAGTTAGGGTAGAAAAATGTGTCCTTGAAGAAGATACCTTCAAGAGCATAATATCCTCATCCTTGCATGAAAAAGTGTGTTATCATAATAAATAGGGACTAGGATCTTGTGAGATAGCTCCTCCACACACAGTCTTGCCTGTAAGATCTCCCAGGTGTGGAACTTGTAAAGATGCTTCCCTTTATAGACCCTTTGACTGAGGAAAATGAAGAGGAGATCATGAAGAATGGCTCTGAGAGGATTGTAGAAGAGCATTCTAAGAAGGGTTGTCATCCTTCTGAGGAGAGTAAATCTTTTGGGATGACCAAGTCCAAGAGAAAAAACTTGATCAGAAAGAGCAAAAGAAAAGCAAAGAAGGCTCAAGAGATCAAGACCACCTTCAGCTCTGCACAGAGACAAGTCTTTGTTTCTACAGGATTTGAAGTGGTTAAAGCTGAGGACACAAACTTGAACTCCAACAACAAGAGTTCTAGTTCATGTCCTAGTCATCCCATCATTAAGAAAAAAGGCTGATAAGTTATGCACCATTATTGTACAATATGAAACATCAAGCTCTAAAGGTAGTTCTAACCCAACAAGAATTGCCACATCATTTGAGAAGATGAATATGGAGAGTGAAAGTGATCAAGTTCAGCCTGGTTCACAAAAGAAGACTCCTTGAAGGAAGAAAATAGATTGTGTTATGTATGGGAGTACTTCTCACCTTGCTAAGGATTATATCTACAATCCAAAGGGAACTCTCCACATTACAAAGAAAGACACTTCTAAGAGTCTGGAGAAGAAGAAGATAACTTTGAAAGGAAAATCTCTTTCCTTCGAAAGCTCCAAAATGAAGAAGAAGTCAAGTGGAAACTTGCCTTCGAAAGAGACTTTGGTCTCGGAAGAAAGGAATTCTTCCAAAGTACTAAAGCCTGGTGCAGTGAAAGCAAGATCTTCTGAAGGCCCAATCATCAAAACTTCTGAAGTCAACAAAACTTTCAAAGTATTAAAGGTCAAGTTTAAACTTCCAAAGGTGGTGTGGAAGTCAAAGAAAGACCAAGTGGATGAAAGTTCATCATCAAATTCAGCAAATGATCACTCCAGCATGACTATAGGATCAATTACTGTAGCATTGTCTTCAACTACTTTTGATGAGCCCAAGACCAATAAGGTCTGGGTTTTCAAATATAACTAACCATTTCTTTTGTGCAGGACAGCTCAAGACAAACAAAAATGTATGGATCATTGACAGTGGTTGTTCCAGGCACATGATAGGCAATAGGTCACTACTCCAAAAGTTTGAAAGCTCTAGCATAAAAGAATGTGCCATGTAAACTTTAAAAAAATGAATAAACTTATTAAGAATGATTTGGTAACTAGAATGCCAAATAAAGAGTTTACAAGTTATGACCATTGTGTGGCATGCCTGAAAGGGAAGCAACACAAGCTATCTCTCAAGCCAAAAGAAAGAAACTCCATCACTACTCCCCTACACTTGTTACATATGCATATCTTTGGCCTCACTAATGTAATGAGTTTAGGAAGGACCTCTTAGTGTTTAGTGATCACAGATGACTTTACATGATTGACTTGTCTTCTTTCTTAGAACTAAAGATGAGACTCCTGAGATTCTGAAGAATTTTATCTTAAAGATTGAGAATCAATGTGATCAAAAGGTCAAAACCATAAGATGTGATCAAGGAAGTGAATTCAAGAACAAATCCTTGCTACATTTTATGATGAAAAGGGTATTACAAGACATTATAGTGCTCCCAAGACTTCTCATCAAAATGTTGTTGCTAAGAAGAGAAACAGGACACTTATTGAATATGCAAGAACTATGCTCTCGGACTCTAAAATGCCCATCACCTTCTAGGTTGAGGCAGTCAATACTACATTCTATGTGGAAAATAGAGTTTTAGTAGTTAAGACTCATGGTAAGACTTCTTATGAACTTTGGCACAAGAAAAAACCTCCATTGGTTTTCTCAGGTCATTTGGATGTCCTTGCACCATCTTGAATACCAAAGATCGAATTGCCAAGTTGCTAAGAACTCAGATGATGAACACTTCATTGCATACTCTTCCCAAGCTAAGGATTATAGAGTATACAATCTTAGAACTAGAGTAGTTGAAGAGTAAGCAAATATGACTTTTAATGACCATACTCCTAGTGTGAAAGGTTCTAGTCCTGATTGGTTGTTTGATCTTGATTTAGTTACCAACTGTTTTAACAAATCTTGTAAGCATGTTTCAGGGTCTACATACATATTACCTATAGGTGATCCTGATCCAAGATTCAGCTAAGAAGACCTTCAAGTTGCACATCTTCAACACCAGTGGTAACAAATCCTGCAAATGATGGTTCTACCAGCACATCAATAACAAATCCTGCTGATGCTTCTGGAGTGACTTCAAATTCTAGCTTAGAAGCATACAACTTAGAAGAAGGAGCTTCAAGTGTTAGAGAACATGGTGTTGATGATAGTGATTAGGAATTTCTTGATGTTGTTAACCACTCCATTGATAAAAACATCAATGATGTCACACACTCATTGGATCAAGTAAATCTTGATAAGTGTGCTGATGTGGAGGGTGAATCCTTATTGTCAGATCAAAATTTCTCTAATTTAGATCTTCTAAGCAACTTGTTGTGATCCTTCAGCTAAGGATCCACAAGTCTCACCCTTCCACAAACATCGTTAGTGATGTTGAAACAGGGGTAAGAACAAGAGGACAAATCCATGATGCAAATGTTTGTCTTCACTCTTGTTTGTTATCCCAGATAGAGCCAAAGAAAATTGATGAGGCTCTAAAGAATGGAAGTTGGGTTGAAGCTATGCAAGAAGAGCTAATTCAATTCAAAAGGCAAAAAGGTTTACAACCTATGTCCTCTTCCTTATGGGAAGAATACTATAGGAACCAAATGGGTGTTTAGGAATAAGAAGGATGATAGAGGAATTGTCATCAAGAACAAGGCCAGACTAGTTGTTTAAGGATATACATAAGAAGATGGAATTAAATACACAGATGTCTTTGCTCATGTAGCAAAACTTGAAGCTGTCATGATATTCCTAGCTTTTGTTACATCCAAGAACTTCAAGGTTTACCAGCTTGATGTCAAGTGTGCTTTTCTTTATGGGTGATTGATGAAGAGGTGTATGTCAAAAAAACCACCTAAGTTTGAAGATCCTGATCATCCTGATTATGTCTACAAGCTTGACAAGGCTCTTTATGGACTGCACTAAGCACCAAGTAAGTGGTATGAGACTCTATCACAGTATCTTTGTCAGCATGGCTACAAGAGCGGTACTACTGTTGGAACTTTCTTCATTAATAGAACAGGAGATGACATTATGCTAGTCCAAGTATATGTGGATGACATTATCTTTGGATCAACCAATCAAAGCATTGCAAAGCCTTTAAAATGCTGATGAAAGACAAGTTTGAAATGAGTGCCATGGGGGAACTCAATTTCTTTCTAGGAATTCAAGTGAAGCAAGTTGATAATGGCATCATCATAAATCAGTCAAAGTATGTTCAAGACATACATAAAAGATTCAACATGATTGATTATAAGGTTGCTAAGACACCCATAGCCAGAAACCACTCCCTCGGACCTGATCTTGAGGGGGAGTGTGTTGATTAGCATCTCTTCAAGGCAATGATTGGGTCTTTTATGTACCTCACAGCTAACAGGCCTGATATCATGTTTGCTACTTGCATCTGTGTAAGATATCAAGCCAACCTCAAGATGTCACACCTAATCACTGTCAAAAGAATTTTAAGATATCTCAAAGGTGCTCCATCACTTGGCCTTTGGTATCCAAAGAACTCTGACTTTAATCTGTATGCTTATACAGAGTGTGACTATGGTGGCTGCAACATAACTACAAAGTCTACATTAGGGGGATGTTAATTTCTTGGTGGAAGAATATTCTCCTGGCAATGTAAGAAACAATCCTGTGTATCTGCATCAACTGCTGAGGCTGAATACATTGCTGCTGGAAGCTCCTGTGCTCAAGTACTTTGGATTCAAAATCCTGGACTATGGATTCAACTTCAAGGAGACTCTCATCCACATAGACAACCATAGTGCTATCTCAATTACAAAAAAATCATGTGCAACACTCAAGGACAAAGCACATCAATATTAGGTATCATTTGATTAGAGATAACTTTGAAAATGGATTAATCAAACTAGTCAAGGTTAACATAAATGAACAATATGTTGATCTGTTCACCAAAGTTTTTGATGAACAAATATTCAAGTATGCTATTGGGATGATTAACTTTGAATAGCTTTTCTTAAAACGTAAACATATTATTTCTAAAACCTGTGTGTTCTAAGTTTTCTATTTTAACACCTTCATAAGCTCTTGTTTTCTCAAGATGAAAATCTTTTTAGAACTTTCCTTATATTTTTAAAAATTCTTGATCTTTTTTCCTTCGGAAGATATAGTTTTATCTTTGGAAGAATTTTATGCCTTTAAAACAAATAACTGTCTCAGAAAATTGCCTTTGGAAGAAATGTCTGAAATCTCTTTTCTTGAACTATATTATAAACAGACCTTCCCCTCCACACCAATCACGAGTTTTTCTCCATTCAAGCTTAAATTTTCTCTTAGGTACTTATATGTTTTCAAGTATTATTTTATTCTGAAGCAAATTAACTATTGAAAACTTTGTTCTTTTGAACAAAATGTCCAAGTCTTAATTCTCTTCTGAAGCAAAATTTTTAAAACGCTTAGGAAATGCTTCCTAAGTCATTTTGGCTTCGGAAGCTTTTTCATTAAAACTTCCGAAGACAATTTACCTTCAAAAGTTTTTGTGACCTCCAAGAAAACTACTTTTTGAGCAAAAGGCAAACTAAATTCCCAAAACTCTTTCAATAACTTTGTCTTAAATCCTTTTCATATGTAAACCCAACAGTTTCCCCCTCATTCTATCATCTTCATCTTTCCTCCAAACCTAAATTCCCAAAACTCTCTCTGTAACCACCTTTGTTCTTCCTTTTCTTCACCTTTATGTTTTCTCATATGGCCAACCTTAAAAGAAGAAATGACCCTGATTTCTCCATGCAACTTCACAAGCAACACACCTAGGTTGCTCTGTTAAACTCTAAGAAATATGACAGTTTCTAAGAGGTTTTCTGTTTTCTAGCTTTGTCTAACTATTCCACCTCCATTATCATTGATCCTTTTCAGCTGGATGATGAGGAATGCGAGTTGTCCTTTCCAAAAGAAGTTGTAAATCATTCTTCTGAGAAGATAGGATATGAGGGAGATTTCTCTGTAAAGACCTTTGGAATATAGAAGGTCTCATCCCAGTGGAAAATACCTACTTCATGTGGTTATTCACAGCTTGTCCAACAAGCATGGAGGGTAGGACCAGATTCCTAAAGATCTACCCTTCATAATACATGGAATAATTCAAGGGATCAAGTTCAGGTACTCTCAGTTTGTTTATACAAATTTACTTGCTAACTTAGACTTCTTAGAGTATTACATGTTTCTTAGATATCTTCAATACATTGTCCACTGTGAAATGGGCTCATAGTTGAGGGAAACAGGTAATATTCTTAAATAGGGTCAAATAAAGCCCAATATCTTCAAGGTCTTGAAGAAGCCAACTGTTAGCTTCTCTAGGGGTAGAAACAGCCCTTGTTCTAAAAATGTTAGAGCTCATTTCTCAAAGTGACAACCTGGAAACACAAGCTAGTGTTAAACCCACACCTTCTACTTCTCAACCATTTAAAAGACCACCACAAATCACCCTCACCTACCAAAGAAGATCCAAACGAACCCCTACACAAGCTACTGAGGTTGTGTAGGCCCCCAAATCACTAACCCCATATGAAGAAGTGGAAACTAGAGCTCCCACTTCTCCTGAGGAGCAAACCACTCGGATTACTTCAACTATCATTCCTGAGGTTCCTCATGTCAGACTGGTGAGCTCACAAGCCCAACAGCCTTAAGCCTTCACTCTGAGTCTCTACACTCAAATGAACAACCTTTAGGGGACAACTACCATCCCCAACCTTTAGACCTATTCAAACCAATTCCCAACATTGACTTTTATACTGATAAAGATTTAGGTTTCAGTGAGTACCCTAAGTCTCTCTACTCCTCCCCTACTCAAAGAGAGATAAATGCTCATTAATCACCTATGTCTAGCCCACATCAGTCACCTATCACTGAGGTGGATACTTTTGAACCTGTTAAGGATATCCATATAGAAGAGGCTCTCACTTCAGCAAGTGATTACATCATTAAGACCTCAACCATGGCAACTCAGCCCATTGACACTTCAACTGAAGTTGTCATTAAGCAGAGGAAAACCAGCAACCAAGAACTTCTTGCCGGTGGTGAGAGAAAAGACTTTAGTCCAATTCTATCATCCCCCATGATTCTTCTGATGAAGATAAGGGGAATCTGAGGCTAAAAGTGCAAAAATTGTCCAAAACATCACCTATCTAGTCTCTAATGTTAGTCATCTCGAATCTCAGGTGACTGCCTTGCAAAACAGGGTCAATGATCAGCAACTTGAGATATCTTACCATAAGGAAAAACTAGATAGAAGACCTTAAAGAAGAGCTCAACCAGGAACACAAGAACCTATGAATGTGGTTGATCTAACCTCTAGCTCAATTATGCAAGTGGTGATGCTACCAAAAGGGGGAGAAAGTCATCACAAACACAAAACCTGGGAGTTCACATTCATGTCCATACTCACCATCTTCATTTTCAACTATCCATACTCAGCAACTTCCTCATGTTCACATTAATGGTTAATTATAGCATAAAATCATTTTTAATAACCAAAACATTGCAGCGGAATTAAATAGAAATTGATTTAAAACTCGAAAACCATATTGTTCTCATACATTTGTCCTACAATTATAAATAAAACATAGTACTTGTTCTAAAATTACAATAAAAGATTTTATAATCAGAAATGCCATTCACTTCCATCCAAGGAGCTTCCACCTTGTGCCATCCTCAGTAGCATCATTTACCTGCCAACTATTATGTATAAAAGTCAGGTTTGTTGAGTAATTTCTAGTTTTAGATAAATAAGAAAATATAACTTTATCCTTCATATAATAACCACGCATACATCATAATACATAACATTTCTTGCATCATAATAAGCATGTTCATTATATTTCATTCTTTCATTATCTTTCATTTTCATCATAAATGAGATTGCACAAAGCAAGAGCTCCATGTTGATCAGCAACGAATGTCGATCCCTGTCGGTACACATCATCATGATAGCTAACCCCCGACAGTTCATCCACACTGCAAGGCACATAGTCCGCTCATGAATACGGATCCATCATCATACATTATACTCATATGAGGGAAGTCTATCATAGTGCTTGCAAGATTTTTCATCATCAAATGGGCTCGGGGGTAACATTCATTAAGTTTCACTTTTTATTAACATCATCTTCCACTTTAATATATATAATACTTAACTTATTAAGTACACAACATGCCAAGTACTCGTCATCATAAAACATAACCGACCCTCCATGTGACAGCGGGGGTTCGGGGGCGGCAACCCCTGACAGCATCATGATAGATAAACCTCCTATAGTAGCCTGCCAGGCCTAAGATACTATGAATCATAAATTGAACTTCTCAAAGCCAAAATGCACATTTAGAGAACTTAGCATATAACTTCTCGCTTCTGAGCATCTCCAATACTTCTCGAATATGATTAGCATGTTCTTTTTCACTTTTTGAATAAATCAAGATGTCGTCGACGAACACTATCACCGATTTATCCAACATCGGTCGACATACCCGATTCATGAGTGTCCATAACACGTACGAAACACTGTCTTAGGAATGCCTTGTTCTTTCACCTTCAGTTGGTGGTAACCAGACTGCAGGTCTATCCTTGAAAACCAGCTGGCACCTTGAAGTTGATCGAACAGTCGTCGATCCTTGGTAACGGATACCGGTTCTTTACGGTCAACTTATTGAGCTCGTGATAGTCAATGCACATCCGCAAGCTATCGTCTTTCTTCTTGACGAATAAAACTAGAGCACCCTATGGAGAGATACTCCGTCGGATGAAGCCCTTATCTAATAAATCTTGCAACTGGTCCCTCAGTTCTACCATCTCCGAAGGAGCTAATCAATACTGTGCCTTAGCGACGGGTTGTGCTCCAGGTGCTGCTAGACGAATTACCTTCTTGCTACATACTATATTGGCTTCATAGCTAGCTAACCAATCCACGCCTAACACCATATTGAAACCTCCTAAGGCCATAACATGCAACCTAGCAGTGAACTTACAATCTTCTAACTCAATCAGGAAATCCTCAACCACTTCAGTTACCTTAGTGGACTTACCAATGGCAGTTCTACATAGAAAGGCTCATCAAACTTTCTACTCTTATCATGCAACAAATGACAAAAGGCAGCACACACAAAACTCCTACTAGCACCGGAATCAAATAGCACAGACGCGTATTCATGGTCTACCAGAAACATACCTGAAACTACTTCTAGATCTGCCATGGCCTCCTCACGAGTTATGTTGAATGACCATGCCTTTGCCTTCGAACCATCACCCTTTCCTTTATCTCCAGCTTTAACCGTTCCTGATCCTCCTCATTTCCCTTTCTTGCAGTCCCTCTCCACATGTCCCATCTCGTCACACTGGTAACACTTCACCGCCTTGCAATCCCTAGCATAGTGGCACTCGCACCCACATTTAAAACATTTTTTGGTCCCAACTCTACACTCCCCCAAATGACCTTTTCCACATTTTCTACAAGCACCTCCTTCACATGTATTTCCTCGTCTCCCTGACTGATCCTCAACTCTCATCCTCTTCTCTCCACTCCTGAAGTTATCACCTCCGAACCTCTTCCTATTTCCATTCTTGTTCCCACTCCATTTCTCCACTTTCTTCTATACAGGCATCGGATTTCTCCCATCATATAACCTCCCAGATAAATCCACCACAGACCTAAACATGGTTGGTCAAGCTACAATCATGTGCCTCCTGATATCCACGGGCAAACCCTGCATGTATACTCTTGATGCAGGTGTTACCATGTCTGGCACAAGTCTTGCAAGCTCATTGAACTTGGAGTTATACTCTTGATGAGTCATGTTTCCAGCCTCCAAATACAAGAACTCCTTCTTAATCTAGTCTACTTCCTGATGGAGACAATACTCCTCTAGCACCAACTCCTTCAACTCAGACCACCTTATTTTGGATATCGATCGCTTTCCTTCGGCCTAGGCAATATTGTCCCACCAGCACAACGCTGAGTCGACGAAAGAATGAGTGGCAAACTTAACTTTTTGATCTTCCCGACACTCACTAATTTCCAGTACCGCTTCCATCTCTCTGACCCAACGATGAGCAACAGTAGCATTGTCGTTACCGTCAAAGGTCGGGGGCTTGCACCTTTGAAATGCCCCATAGTTGCACCCATTATTCGTCTCTCTCTTAGAATCCTTATCACTATCGTCATCATGGACTACCACCTTAGGGTTTGATGACTCCTCTTCAGATTCCTCCATCCTCCTAGTGGACCTGCTAGAATTCTTCTCATTTTCCTTCCCCTTCTTATCAGCTTTCTCTCCATCCTTGAGTGCTTTGATTACCTCAGTCACCACCGAGGGTAAGACATTTTGCATGACATTGTAGACTTCATCGGCGATAGCCTCCTTCATAGTGGTTTTAAGGTTGGCTGGTCCCTCACCCTCCGGGTGACTATGGAGGTCTGACTCCTTGTGAACGGTCTCGGAAGCCTTAGCTTTACTCTAGGTGACACGTGGCTCAGTAGCACACCTGCCACGAGCACCTCCTCGGGTTGCCCTCCCTTATTTTCTACCAGCCATAACTAATTCTTATAAGATTCAAACACCAAAATGGTTATTCAAGATAATTGCTCAGATCATTATAGGTACGATAAGTCCTTAATTACAGTGGCCAAGTGTGATTAACTACTTACCTTACCATCCTGTCCCAAGCAATCACTATCCTAACACATGTCAGCATTTAAATCTAGAAGCACATAGAACACATAATACATGCATATAATCAAAGTTTTACTTCAAAACTTTTACCTGAAGGCACGTAGCTACTTGGATTGGCATCCTTCATTCGGTCCCACTTTCAGTTTAATTTTAGGTTTTGAAAACAATTTACCCAATTCTCTTAAACTTTGGCTCTGATACCAACTTGTAAGGCCCCATTATTAGGAAACCTAACAGTTGGTTAATCATAGCATAAAATCATTTTTAATAACCAAAACATTGCAACGGAATTAAATAGACATTAATTTAAAACTTGGAAACCATATTGTACTAATACATTTGTCATTCAATTGTAAATAAAACATAGTACTTGTTCTAAATTTACAATAAACGTATTTTATAATCTGAAATGCCATCCACTGCCATCCAAGTAGCATCCCACCTTGTGCCATGTTCAGCAGCATCATTTACATGACAACTATTATGCATAAAAGTCAACTTTGCTGAGTGAGTTCTAGTTTTAGATAAATAAGAAAATATAACTTTATCCTTCATATAATGACCACGCATACATCATAATACATAACATTTCTTGCATCATAATAAGAATGTTCATTATTTTGCATTCTTTCATTATCATTCATTTTCATCATAAATGAGATTGCACAAAGCAAGAGCTCCATATTGATCGAAAACGAATGTCGATCCCTGTCGGTACAACATCATGGTAGCTAACCCCCGACAGTTGATCCACACTTCAAGGCACATAGCCCGCTCATGAATACGGATCAATCATCATACATCAGACTCACATAAGTGAAGTTTATCATAGTGCTTGCAAGACTTTTCATCATTAAACGGGCTCGGGGGTAACCTTCATTAAGTTTCACATTTCATTAATATCATCTTCCATTTTAATATATATAATACTTAACTTATTAAGTACACCAAATGCCAAGTACTAGTCATCATAAAACATAACCGACCCTCCGTGTGACAGCGGGGGTTCGGGGGCGGCAGCCCCTAACAGCGGGGTGCTGCCCCTAGTGGGGTCCAAGGGGCAACGCCCCTGGCTGGCGCCAGGCTGAATTTCTGCCCGAGAGTAACCTTATAGAAAAATCGATCTTCCTGTTAAAACCTCATAAAATATCGGTTACTTTAAAACGTGTATTTTGTATGCATAATAAGCCCAACACATGAAAAAACTTACAAATATGGGGATCTAGAACTCACCTGGATACCAAGAGTAACCTCTAAACTAAGCTTACAAGGCTAGGATCACACTACACAGCCTGCAGATAAGTTAACACTTAAATGGGTTAACTTCTACCTAAATTCGCTGCTAATTTCGTTGTCGGATAAGCAGTTCTACTGCCAGTTTCGCTGCCAGTTTCGCTTATAGTTTCGCTGTCAGTTTCGCTGACAGTTTCACTGCCAGTTTCGCCCAACTTTCGTTGGAATTCCCTGGCTACGAAATTATCCGCGAAACTATAGTTTCGCAGAAAACCCACAGTTTCGCAGTTTGAATATGCAATTTCGTTGGATGCATAGACAATTTCGCAGATCGCATAAAAATTACGAACCAACCCATTTTTAACCCAAAATCGCAACTTTTCACATCCAATCTCTTAGTTTATCATCCATGAGGCTATATCTAAGCTTTTTACATGTTTTCATACGTAAAAATGTGACTTTTATGCGATTCTTTGCAACTTTTCAAAACCCAAAACCCTAGAATCCAGGTTTGATCTACAAAAAGGTTTAAAGACCGATTCTTACCTAGATTTGTTGCTTCTTTCTTATTGTTTGATGCTCAACACCCAGATCTTCAATACCTTAACCTTTGAAGCTCAAATCTTGATTTTTCTTCACTTTCTCTCTCTACTTTCTCTCCCTACGAATTTGGGAGCTAGGGTTTCAAATGAGGGAGATGGTGGCTGTTTAGATGGGTTAAAGAGCTGATTATGGGCCCTTAATCACCTAGGCTTTTGCCCATAAGCTTAATTTAACCCATAACCCATTTCCTTCCTTTATTAAATACCCACTAATTAAGCCCATTATCCTTGATGACTCGTTTGACTTTTCGGGGTGTTACATGTGGACTCAATAGACTCCTTCATTCAGAGTCTTTTTGAGGAAGGTATACCAAGGGTACTATCATCTCCACCTCAAGGAACTTCTAGTTACATCATAGGGTGGATGTATGATACAAAAAGAAGAGACCTTATTCTTCAAAGAGTTCAAGGGCAACAAGAGGTCTTTAATTTTCAGAACTTGAACTACTATGAACATCTTGACCTGATCCATATGCCTCTTGTCAATCCAAGCCAATCTGGACAAGCTGACAAGATGTCACAAAGGATTCAGGACAGAATTACTGAAGAGTTCAGTCTTAGAAGGAGACAGAGGCAATTAGGTGATACTACTAGTCAAGTGGATGTTGAGGCAGACGAGAAACCTTGACTGAAGGCCCAGTGGTAGAGCCTGAGAGCCCTGTCACACCTACAACTACTTCAGTATTTCATTTCCTCAGTGAAGCACCTGCTAGTGAAGGTGTATCACAACCTCTCTCTGGTCGGAGCTAGGAAGCTACAACAAGCAATGAAGGCCAAAACTATCTCTACCCTGAGTCACAAAGGTTTGTGAGTGACAAAGGGAAAAGGAAAATGACTTTTGAGGAGATTGGGGAGGAGGAGAAAGAGAAGAAAAGGAAGGTAAGGGGAGAAAGTTCCTCTGGGTCTGCAGGATTCATGGAAGCTACAATCAAGGCTGGCCACAGACCAAACACTCAAGATAATGAGTTGAGGGCAGTTAGGATTACTTACCTACAAACCAGGAACTATGACATTGATGAGATTATATCTCTGCTCTTAGAGTAGCTTAATGAACTGGCTGACATAGAATTGTCAAGAGAAAGGAAGGAAGCTGAGGATGCAAAGTTACTTCTCCAAATCAAATAGGAGAGGAGATAAAAGAGATTATACAAGCATGTTCCCACTCTCTCCCTAGTTCAAGAAAGTCCTGCATAAGAGGTTGTGACTCCACAAGAACCTCAGGTAGAAAAAAAGACTGATAGGATCAATATGATCAACTACCTGAGGGCCACAGGCCTATATCAGGTATCGGCACTTCTTCCCTTGTCCTTTAAGTATATAGAGTTTAAGTATCTCAAACAGCTTGAACTTGAAGTACTCAAAGAACATAAGGCAACAAAGAAAAAATTAAGGAAAGATGTTGTAAGATCAAGGGCCATCAATCAAAAGAGCATGAAGAAGTTTGTTGATAGACAAAGAATGATGAGCTTCTTGAAGCTGTAAGGATTATCCTGAAGGAGACTTGGCCCTATGTCTCTATCTACCATGGATGAGCACATTAGGGTGATCAACCAGAAGATCAAAAGAGGAGAACTTGTTGACTAACACTCCCCACCAAGTCAAGTCCCTCAAGAAGTAGAAGTTAAGGTTGAACCTTTTGAGATAACACAACCTGGACCTCTTACTGAGCCTTAGCCAACTTCATCTTCTGAACCACAGCCGGGTCAAAATCCCTTTCAATCTGAACCTATGAGGGAGGAACACCCAACTAAGCAAGACAAGACTGATCAACAAGGTGTTGCAGACCAGTCTTCTCATTTAAAGTCATCAAAGAGGAGGAAGAGGATGGCTTCTAGACCAAAGTCAAAGAAGAAGAAGAAGTCTAAACCATCCACCTCCATACCTCAAGATGAGTCAGATCAACTTGAGGAAGTGTATGAAGAGGCAAACTTATAAACTCCAATTCAAGTGGCTACTCTTGCTACTGAGAGACCCATCTTATCCGGGATCTTCATAACTAATCCAGAAAGATGGAATATGATTAGATATCAAGGTGGTGAGAATGCCTACACATGGAAAGACTTATTCAACCTACCTCTACATGATCTCTTTGAGATGAGAAGATACTATGAAAGTCTGAGTGGTCCTGGGCATCTAATAAAGAAGGTCCTGGTCATCATCATGATGAGGACTGTCAACTGATGGAAAGACTTTTTCTTCAGATGTTTGGTAGCATCAGCCTCGGGGGAGTTTGTAAGGATTCCAACAAGTCTAATGTAGTCGAAACATTCAAAGCATCCAAAGTCTCATGCATGCACTGAAGTACTGATGTAGAAAGGCATTAGAAGTTTTACACCTCTCACAAGAAATATTCTAATTGTAAAATCTTCCGAAGCCAAGACCAATATCTTTCGAAGCCAAATATGAAGTCTTCCGAAGGTTCAAAGACAAAGTCTTCCGAAGCCAAGTTTATGAAGACAGATTTCTTCTGAAGACTTTTGTATACATGCTATTATCTGATGTACTTTTCCATAAAGCTGGACCACCTTTCCGCTAAAACTATGTTTGACTCCTCAGCCTCAGTTATGGATACAGATACATTTGTTTGCTTCTTGCACTGCCATGAAACTAGTCTTGGTCCTATGAATTGACATCCACCTGTTGTGGGTTTTTTTGTTATTGTTGCAACCTCCAAAGTCACTATCTGAATATGACTAAAGTGTAAAATCACCATCCTTCTGATACCAAAGTCCAAGAGCATGTTTTCTTTTCAGATATTTGAATTTCCTCTTCAAAGCATTCAGATGAGAGTCTTTTGGATCTGATTCGTACCTAGCACAAACACACATAACAAACATAATGTTAGGTCTATTGGTAGTTAAATACATAAGTGATCCTATCTTTGATCTATATAATCTTTGCTCAACAGATTTTCGTGTAGGATCAGGTACACTTTAATCAACTATTGAGGCTGGTGTTTTGCATGAAGATGTATCAGCAAGGTTGTACTTCTTTAATATTTGATGTATGTACTTCTCTTAATTGATGAAAATGCCATCTGTCTTCTGATAAACTTATAGACCAAGGAAGAAAGTTAGTTCTCCCATTAAACTCATCTAAAACTCAAATTTCATCAACTATTCAAAGCTTACACATAATCTCTTGTTAATTGAGCCAAATATAAAGTCATCAACATAAATTTGACCAACTAAGAGATCTTGATATTCTTGTTTGAGAAAGAGAGTCTGATCAATAGTTCCCCTTTTGTATCCATGGTTGAGCAAGAAAAAAGATAATGTTTCGATAGAAAGCTTTATCAAGATTATATACTCTGTGTGGGTAATGAGGATCTTCAAATCAAGGAGGTTATGATACATAGAATTCTTCATCAATTTTCCCATATAAGAAAGCACATTTGACATCCATTTTGAACTTCTTATATGATTCATATGATAGGAATACTCTTATGGCTTTAATTCTTTCAACTGGTGCAAAAACTTTATCATAGTCTATTCTTTGTTCTTATGTGTAACCTTGTGTAATTAACCTTGCTTTGTTTCTCACAATAATACCTCTGTCATCTAGTATATTTTTGAAGAGCCATCTTGTACCAATTGGATGTTGGCCTTCTAGTAAATCAATTAGATTCCAGACTTTCTGCTTTTGAATTTTTGAAGTTCTTCTTGCATAGCTTCAATTCAGCTATTGTACTTTAGAGCAGTTGTGATGTTTGGAGGAACTAGTTGTGAAAGAAAACAAGTGAAAAGACGGATGTTTGCAGCTCCACCTTGACCTGTTGTTGTTCTTTTATTAAGATCACCAATAATGTTATGTATTGGATGTGCCTTATGAATTCTTGTTGTTGGAGTAGATTCAACTAGAATAGATGATTCCAAGTTAGTCATATTCATTGATGCAGATGCATCCAATCCGGCTAATGAATTTAGGAAGTAATCAAATTTTTCCTCTTGTTCAAAGTTGGGTATGGATTGATCTTCCTGAGTCTGATCATAAGGAGCATCATTAATAACTTCCGTAGGAACTTCTCTAGAAGCAATTTGTTCTTTCGTAGGAGTTAAAGGAACTACTACAGATTATGTATGAGGATTTGCTGAATCATCTCCAATGGTTGTTGTATCTTCTTGAAAACATGGAACACCTGTTGAGACATTATACATATCTCCGGATGCAGGACACTCATCTGCGGATGCAGAGGTAGCAACTACTGATGAAGTCATCTGTAGATGTAGGTCCATCAGGCTATCTTGTGCAGCATCATTGTTGTTATTTGTTGTTTCATGTTCCATGATACTTGATGAGTGTATTCTTGGAGGATTAGCAGATAGTGATACTTCATTCATATTTGGGGGAACAAATGGATAGCATGTATCATTAGATCCTGCATTATTCAAATAACCTGAATTAAATGAATCTGTTAGAGTATTTATATCAAACAACCATGATGATTATTTTATAGATTTAAGAATTAAAGATTCATCAAATGATACATTAGGAGTTTCTTCCATAATGTTATGTTGTGGAATGTAAATCTTATATTTTATAGATGTTAAAGAATATCCAACAATGAAGCCATCATAGGCTTTTTCTAAAAAAATTCCTAACTGTTCTTTTGTGTTTAAAATAGATACATGACACCTAAAAGCTCTAAGATATTCTATGTAAGGTTTTCTTTTAAATAGAAGCTCATAAGATGTTTTATTATGTTTTTTTACAATCAATATCCTATTTTAAACATTGCATGTTATATTCACTACTTCAACCTAAAAGGTGATTGGTAATTGTGAATCAGCTAGCATTGTTCTTGTTGCTTCAATAAGTGTTATGTTTCATCTTTCACCAACTCCATTCTGTTGTGGAGCTCTTGGTGCACTGGGTTGTCTTGCAATACCTTTATTCCTTCAAAAAGAATCTAAGTCAGTATTAACAAATTGAGTCCCATTGTCACTCTTAAAAATTTTTAACTTTTAAATCAAATTGATTCTCAATCTTGATGACAAAGTCCATTAATGTTTCTGATGTTTTACTCTTTTGTATTAAGAAGAAGACCCATGTGAATCTAGTTAAATCATCCACTATCACTAAACAATATTTCCTTTTTCTAAGGCTCATCATATTGGTTGGACCAAATAGATCCATGTGAGGCAATTTGAGTGGTGTAGTATTTGTATTGATAATTTGGGATTTATGAGACACTCTATGTTATTTTCCTTTATAACATGAAGGACTTTGAACAATAAAATTCTTTCTTGGGCAATCCAATGACTGGGTTATTTTTCACCAATTTGTTCATGTTCTTCATGTTAAAATGAACAAGCCTTTAATGCCACAATTAAGATTCATCTTCTGATGATTTAAATAGGAGGCATGTTTCATGTCTTGTGAGTGAAGTGTTGTTCATATCCAAAACATATGTGTTTCTTTTTCTTGATGCTTTAAGAAGGATCCAATCTTCTTGAACTAAAAAACCTGGCTTAAGAATATAACAATTAGTGTTAACAAATAATGTGGTATGATTTTGATCACAAATTTGAGACACACTCAGTAGTTTATATTGTAAATTTTCACAATAGTTTACTTTCTTAAGTTTGAGCACAATATTAGTTAACATTTCTTCACCAACTATTTTACCTCCCTTCTTATCCCCACCAAATGCCATATATGAGGCATTTTTGTGCTTGAAGTCATAGAGAAGAGAACATTTTCCTATCATATGCCTGGAACAACCACTGTCAACGTACCACTTATTGTCAGCTCTTGAAAATTGTTCCTTCACACAGAAAGAAATCAATTAGAATTGACAACCCAAGCCTTAATGATCTTGGGTTTGGTAATAGTGTCTAAAATTGTTACTCCTTCATGGATAAGTCTTGAAGTTTCAGTATTAATTTTAGTTGTAATTGATTCATTCTGAGTTATTTCAGGTGAGGATGGTTCTGTTGAAGAAGAGGTTGTTGAACTAGCTCCTGGTTTCTCATTATCTTCTTCATTCACCTTTTCTTTATTGGTTTGTTGTTTTGATTTTAAGGTTGAGCCTTGATTATGGAAAGTTTCATCATCTTTTAAATTTGAATGAGGTACATGAGTTCCCTTTTCAAAATTATCAAAGAAATCATCATCAGCTTTTGTTTCTTTTTTAGTCAAATCCACTCTTTTGTTAGGTGTTTTGATTGCTAAAATGTTGTTCTTTTCTTCAAAGGTTCAGCACCAGTGGATGTTTTCTTCTTTGGTTTTGGCTTTTGTTTATGTTGTTGCTTCTTATACTTTGAATCTTTTTAATATCAGTAGATTGAGTGTCTGATTCAGCTTTATCAGATTGTTTCTTTTTTGTGCTCTTTGTCTTGTTCTTTTCGTTGAAATAACATTCCTAAGTTGAATGGTTATTTTTGTTACAAATAGCATAATGTTTGTTGAAGTAGCAGTCAGATGTCATGTAATTGTTCATATTGCAAATGGAAAAATAACTGTTGAAGTAACAATCTTCAGTATTGTGATTTTTCATAACACACCATTGGAAATACATATCCTTTGATTCTTCATCAGAGTTGACTGCTTTCTTCATCTTTGTCAACTTTTGAGGCCTGCATCCTTCTCTAATTTTTCACTTGATTTATCATTTTTCAGCTTTTGAGGCTTTGATTTGTTTGCTGTTGATTTTGCTTTCCGCAAATCATCTACTAACTTAGTAGATTTGATTTTCTACAGATATGCTACTAAAGAAGTTTTCTTCTTCTGAGGAAGATCTGCTGATTGTTTCTTCTTTCCTTTCCCTACGGAAAATGTGTGTACTTTCTCAATTGATGCGCACTTTTCTTTTCTTTCCTTGAAGGTTTTTGTTGCTAATGTAGTTCTTGAAGACCTTCATTTAGTTAAGCTATTCTCTTGCAAATAGTCTTCAGCATGTTTCTTTGTATTGGTGGATATGACAACATTGATTCTTCAAGAACTTTTGGAATGATTATTTCATGAGCAACATTCTTACCAATGTTCAGTAGATCATCATCATGTTCATCCGAACCATCCAAGTCATCATACTCATCAAAGTCATATTCTTAATCATTTTGTTTAATATTTTCTCATTCAGAAGACTCAGTTTCATTCACCTCAGTTTTATTCACCTTAGTTCATTGTGATTAACTTGTTGATTAGAGTTTGTTTCAAACTTGGTGCAAGGCATAAAATGATTTGACAAGTTATTAGTCATTGATTCAGGTGTATATATATACATATATATATATATATATATGTATATATATACACATATATATACATATATATGTATATATATAGATACATATATTTATATAGATACATATACATATATATATATACATATACGTATATATATACATATATATATATGCAGGACCGTTGAAGGCTTGCAAATTACAACACAACAACACAATGAGGAGAGTGACTCAAACTTAATCAAACAGTGAACTGGATTAACCACACAAGATGATACTAAGAACACAAGTAATTAATGAGACAGAACCAAAAGAACACAACACAAGGAAATGGGTTTTCAAGATTGCAGTATATTGCTTTCTCAGGTTCTATTACAAGCGTTACAAAGCATATCTTAAGTTACAAGAACACGAGAATACTTATACTACATCCTAC
>BJCM01207991.1:0-11831 GCA_018326385.1 Flaveria bidentis
ATATATAACATTAAACAATCAACAAACATTCACAGAAGAGTTTTTTTCATTTCATAGATTCAACATTACATATGTGTTACAAGATGAAAGTCTATTACATTTAAGATCACTAGACTAGAACTAGGGACATGTGTGTCAACAGTCTTCCGAAGGTAATTTGTCTTCCGAAGGTACTTTGTTTTCCGAAGGAGTCAGCTCATTCGTCGGAGTCTTCACTTGAACTCTTTGATTGACTTCACTTTAACTCTAGAGCTGATTGTTCATCCGTAGAGGATCTTTGGATGTATGTTACTTGTAAGAAACATATCTACGGAAGAACAAAATGTTCATCCGTAGATGTTTCTTACACTTGGTCAATTTTAGTAATTCACTAATTATAATGTTTGTACCTATAATCATACACAAATCAACACACATATGGGTTAACCTAATCATTCATTACAAGTATTGATTAAAGTTATACGTCTATATAAAATGATCTAGAACTATTGTTCCTAGATCTAACAGCCCATCTGCTCAAAGGAGTGGTTTACTGCTTCCTTAGGAAAGGGCAACTCAACTTCCTCATCATCAAGCTGAAGATGGGTGTTTATGATGGCTAGAGTGATGAAGATTGTCCTCCCCTGCACTGTGGCAGACAATGCCTTCTCCCCATCCGAAATAACCTCTTGACAGGTCTTCTAGAAATCAAGAAAATGATCCTCATAAAGAACAAGATCAATGGTAAAGGAGGTGGAATAGCTTGACAGAGCCAAAAATCGACAAACCTCTGAGAAATGAGGATCTTTCTCAGAGTGTAACAAAGCAGCCTGATTTTGTTGCATGTGTTGCATGGAAAAGTTTGGGTCATTTCTGTGGTTGAGGTTGGCCATTTAAGAAAGCTTAGAAATGAAGGAACTGAAGAACAAAGACGGTTTTAGAGAGAGGTTTAGGAATTTAGGTCTGGGAGAAGATGAATATGATAAAGAAATAGGGGAAACCGTTGGGTTTATATGTGAAAAGGATTTCAGACAAAGTTGATGAAAGTGGATAAACTTTGAAATTTGGATGTCAGTCCCACCTTTGAAAAGGTAGTTTTCTTTTTGCTCAAAAGGTAATTTTCTAGAAAGTCAAAAATCTTCCAAAGGTAGTTTATCTATAGAAGTTTTGATAAAAACCTTCAAAAGCCAAAATGACTTCGGAAGAGATTCCCAAGAGTTTTGAAAACTTTGCTTCGGAAGAGAATTAAGGCTTGGATACTTTATTCAACTAAGAAGAAAGCTTCCGAGAGTTAATTTGCTTAGGAAGAAAATTGTGCTTGAAAGCATTCAAGTACTTAAGAGAAATATTTAAACTTCGGAAGATATTTTTTTTAGAAATTTCTTACGAAGGCAATTTTACTTAAGCAGTTGTTTGTTTTAAAGGCATAAGTTTCTTCCGAAGATAAAATCATATCTTCCGAAGGACAGAAAAGATCAAGATTTTCAAAAATCTTAGGAAAATATTCTAAAAAGATTTTCTTCCAAAGAAAACAAGAGCTTATGAAAATGATGGAATAGACAGCTTAGGGCACACAAATTTTAGAAATAATATGAATTAATTTTAAGAAAAAACTACTCAAGGTTAATCATCCTAACAGCTGATATGAGATATTTAAATAATTGCTTATCAAAAGTTTTTATGAACAAATCAGCATATTCTTCATTTGTGTTAACCTTGACTAGTTTGATCAAGCCCTTTTCAAAGTTATCTCTAATCAAATGATACTTGATATTGATGTGTTTAGTGCTTGAGTGCTGCACAAGATTCTTTGTAATAGAGATGACACTATTGTTGTCTATGTGAATAGGAGTGTTTTTAAAGTTGAACCCATAGTCCAGCATCTGATTCTAAATCCAAAGTACTTGAGCATAGCAACTTGCAGCAGCAATGTATTCAGCTTCAATAGTTGATGCAGAGACACGAGATTGCTTTTGCATTTCAAGGAGACAACCCTTCCACTAAGAAACTAACATCCCCCTGATATAGACTTTGCAGTCATATTGCATCCACCATAATCACTATCTGTATATGTATACAGATTAAAGTCAGAATTCTTTGGATAACAAATGCCAAGTGTTGAGGCACCTTTGAGATATCTTAAAATTTCTTTATAGTGATAAGGTGTGACATCTTGGGGTTGGTTTGATATCTTGCACACACACATGTGGCTAACATGATATCAGACCTGCTAGCTATAAGGTACATAAGAGACCCAATCATAGCCCTGTAGAGATGTTCATCCACACACCCCTCTCAAGGTCAGGCCCAAGGGAGTGGTTTGTTGCTATGGGAGTCTTAGCAACCTTTCAATCAATCATGTTGAACCTCTTAAGTATGTCCTGAACATACTTTGACTAACTTATGAAGATGCCATCTTCAACTTGCTTCACTTGAATTCCTAGAAAGAAATTGAGCTCCCCCATGACACTCATTTCAAATCTATCCTTCATCAGCTTCTCAAAGTCTTTGCAGAGCTTTGGATTAGTTGAACCAAAGATGATGTTATCTACATACACTTGAACTGGCAGCAAGTCATTTCCCATTCCTTTGATGAAGAGAGTTCCATTTATAGTACCTCTTCGGTATCTATGCTTGCAGAGATACTGAGATAGATTCTCATACCACTTCTTTGGTGCTTGGTGCAACCCATAAAGAGCCTTGTCAAGCCTACAAACATAATCAGGATGATTAGGATCTGTAAAGCCAGGTGGTTGTTTGACATACACCTCTTCATCAATCACCCCAGAGAGAAAAGCACACTTGATATCAAGTTGATAGACCTTGAAGTTCTTGGATGCAGAAAATGCCAAGAATATCCTAACAGCTTCCAGTCTTGTTAAAGGAGCAAAGACATCTATGTAGTCAATTCCTTCTTCATGTGTGTACCCTTGAACAACTAGTCTAGCTTTTTTTTTGATGACAAGTCCTCTATCATCCTTCTTATTCTTAAACACCCATTTGGTTCCTATAGTAGTCTTCTCATGAGGAAGAGGACATAGGTTCCAAACCTTTTACCTTTTGAATTGAAGCAACTCCTCTTGCATAGCTTCAACCCAACTGCCATCCTTCAGAACTTCATCAATTTTCTTAGGCTCTATCTAAGATAAGAAACAAGAGTGAAGACAAACATTTGCATCATGGGTTTGTCCTCTTGTTCTTACCCCTGAATCAACATCTCCACAGATGTTTGAGGTAGGATGAGACTTGTGGATCCTTAGCTGAGGGATCACAACAAGTTGCTGAGAGAGATCTAAATTAGAGAAATTTAGATATGGCATTGATGTTTCTCCCTCCTTATCAACACGCTAATCAAATGAGACTTGATCCAATGAGTGTGTGACATCATTGATGTTATCTTTAATGGAGTGGTTGTCAGCATCAAGAAATTTTTTATCACTTTACCACCACCATGGTCTTCTACATTTAAATCTTCTCTATCTGGTTGTTAAGTCTCTGAGCTGGAATTTGAAGGCATCTCAGAAGTATCTTCGGAATTGGTTATTGTTGTGCTGATAGAAACTTCATTTGTAGAATTAGTTACAACTTGAGCTAAAGTTGTTTAGCTTGAAGGTCTTGTTAGCTCAAATCTTGGATCAGGATCACCTGTTGGTAGAATATCTGTAGACCCTGAAACAATTTCACAAGATTTATTAAAACAGTTGGTAACTAAATCAAGATCAAATAGCCAATCAAGCCAGAACCAATTACACTTGGTGTGTGTTCATTGAAAGTCACATTGGTTGACTCCTCAACAATCCTGGTTCTGAGATTGTATACTCTATAAGCCTTAGCTTAGGAAGAGTACCCAATGAAATGTCCATTATTTGATTTCTTAACAAATTTGTCAATTTGATCTTTGGTATTCATGATGGTGCAAGGACATCCAAATGACCAGAGAAAACTAATGAAAGGTTTCTTCTTGTGCAAAAGTTAATAAGGAGTCTTACTATGTGTCTTAACTACTAAAACTCTATTCTGCACATAGTAGGCAGTGTTGACTGCCTCTGCCTAGAAGGTGATGGGCAGTTTAGAGTCAGACAACATAGTTCTTGCAGCTTCAATAAGTGTCTTGTTTCTCTTCTCAGCAACACCATTTTGCTGAGGAGTCCTAGGAACACTATATTGTCTTGTAATACCCTTTGCATCACAAAATGTATCAAGGATTTGGTTCTTGAATTCAATTCCTTGATCATATCTTATGATTTTGACCTTGTAATCAGATTGATTCTCAATCTTTAAGATGAAATTCTTCTGAATCTCAGGAGTCTCATCCTTAGTTCTAAGGAAGAAAACCCAAGTTAATCTTGTGAAGTCATCCGTGATCATTGTTTGGAGGTCCTTCCTAGACTCATTACAATGGTGGGGCCAAAGAAATCCATATGTAACAGTGTAAGGGAGTAGTGATGGATTTTCTTTCCTTTGGCTTGTGAGATACCTTGTGTTGCTTCCCTTTCAGGCATGCAACACAATGGTCATCATCTGTAAACTCTTTGTTTGGCATTCCAGTTACCAAATCATTCTTTATTAGCTTATTCATGTTCTTAAAGTTTACATGGCACATTCTTTTATGCCAGAGAAAACACTCATCACTATTTTCTTTAGACATAAAGCATGAAACTTCTCCCGAGGGAGATGTTTCTTGCAGATCCATCTAGTACATGTTCCCTTTCCTAGGGGCTCTAAGCACGATATGCTCATAAGGAATGACCATCCCGGGCTTGAGAACAATGTACTCATGCTCAGCGAAGAGCATGTTACGACTCTGATCACAAAATTGAGATACAATCAAAAGATTGTATCCAAGCTCCTTGACAAAATTTACCTTCTCAATGTTGAGCTTACCATTTGTGACCTTGCCCCTTCGAGATATGTAGCCACCCTCATTTCCTCCAAAAGCAACTGGCCCTCCATCAATTCTTTCAAAGTTTTGGAGTAGTGACCTATTGCCTGTCATGTGCTTGGAATAACCACTATTAATGATCCAGATATTCTTGTTTGTCTTGAATTGTTCCTACACAAAAGAGATGGTTAGTTATATTTGGAAACCCAAGCCTTGCTTGTCTTTGGTTTATCAAAAGAAGTTGAAGTTCATGAAATGTAATTGATCCTATAGTCATATTTTGAGGATCCTTTGTTGTTGTTGATGAAAAATTTCAGTCACTTGGTCTTTCTTGAAGTTCCACACCACCTTTGGAAGTTTAGACTTGACCTTCAATACTTTGAAAGTTTTACTGACTTTGGAGGTTTTGATAACTAGTCCTTCGCAAGATCTTGCTATCACTGCAGCAGGCTTCAGTGCTTTGCATGTATTCTCTTCTTCCGAGACCAAATTTTCTTCCGAAGGCAATTTTCCACTTGCCTTCATCTTCATTTTGGAGCTTTAGAAGGAAACAAAATTTTCTTCCGAAGCTAGTTTCTTCTTGGAACTCTTAAAAGTCTCTTCCTTGGTCATATGGAGAGTGCTTCTTGGATTGTAAAAACAATCCTTAGCAAGATGAGAAGTACACCCACACATAACACAGTTTATTTTCTTCTTCCTAAGAGCCTTCTTTTAAGAACAAGGCTGAATTTGATCACTTTCCCTCTCCACCTTCATCTTTGCAGATGCTAAGACAGTTCTTTTAGGGTGAGAACTACACTTGAAGCTGGATGGTTCAGTCTGTGTAGCAGTGGTACACAACTGGTCAGCCTTCTTCTTGATGCTGGGATGATTTGAACATGAAACAAAACTCTTTGTTTTAGAGTTCAATTTGATGTCTTTAGTCTTAACCACTTCAAACCCAGTAGAGATAAAGACTTGTTTCTGCTTAGAGTCAAAAGTGGCCTTGATCTCCTGAGCCTTCTTTGCTTTTCTCTTACTCTTTCTGATAAAGTTCTTTCTCATAGACTTGATCATCACAGGCTTCTTACTCTCCTCAGAAGGATAGTGACCCTTCTTAGAAACCTCTTCTTCACTTTTCTCAGAGGCATTCTCCACTATCACTTCTTCATCCTCTTTAGTCAAGGGATCTATGAGTGGAAGCTTATCTTCATAAGTTTCACACCTAGGAGATCTTATAGACAAGATTGTCTGTGGAGGAGCTATCTCACTAGATCCTAGTCCCTGCTTATTTTGATAACAAACTTTTGCATGAAATGATGAGGATATAATATTCTTGAAGGTCTCTTCTTCAAGAACACATTTTTCTGCCCTGGCTTTGCTTATCACAAGCTCAGCCTGTTATTCAGTCAACTTGGTTATGAGATCTTTGATCTGAGTCCTGTAGTTGGTGTGTTCATGTTTAAGAATTGAAATGGTTTTCTCCAAGTCCTCTATCTTTAACTTATAGTCATTTTCAAATCCTTTAAAATAAGATTTTAAGATATTTAAGGACTCAAGATCAGATCTCATCTCTAAGTTTTAGGACCTGTATCCATTTACTTTAGCAATATATTCAGGTGTAAAGAGATGTTCCAATACCTTTGCTTCATCATGGTAAGCCATCAGTGCTTGGTTTGGAGATGCATCTTCCACCCGAAAGTCCAGTCAAAGCCTCCTTCTTTAACATCAACTACAACTTGCTGCTTTGGCTTCTCATTCTGAGTGGATTTCTTAGTGTAGTTTGGTCTGGTTTGTGCTTGGCTACAATTTGTCCTTGTTACTTTGCACTCCCTAGAAAAGTGACCCATTTGGTTATAGTTGTAACACTTGACTTTGCTTTTATCCAACCCAAACGTTCCACTAACTGTATTGCTGGGAAACTTCCTTCATGTCCTCTTGTAGAACTTCTTGGCTTTGTGAGTGAGAAGAGCCATCTGCTGGACTATTTTTTATGTACTCCAGGTCATATGGATGGATATAGTCCAGGTATTAAAGGGTGAATAGAAAGTTGCCTGAGCTTTCATCAGAAGACACAAAGGCATGTGAAGAACTTGTCTCTTGGAATGGGCTTCCTTGAGTGTAGCTTTCTCTTAGTGTCTTCGGGAAGGTGATGAAAGGACCCTTTTGTGAGTTGTCAGGGTAGCATATAAGAGGATGTTGAGGTTCTATGCTATCCCTTTCAGTCACATGCAGGGCTGAACTTATTTGATTGCTGGAGTTACCGGATGAACCTTGCATATTCATCTCTATCTGGTATCCATTGATAATACCATACAACTCAGTCAAAGTGAGAGTCTTAAGGTTCTCAGTCCTTTTGATAACAACACAAAAATGTGTCCATTTCCTAGGAAGTGAGGACATGAACTTCCTTACAATGTCCCTGTTTTCAAGAGTTACTCCAACATCCACTAGAGTATCCACAATCTCAACATACGTGAAGTATTGTTGAGTCATGGTTATACATGTTGTAAAGGTGAAATTTTCAAACTGCTGCTTCAGGAGATCCTTCTTATTCTCCTTGGCCTTAGTGAAACCCTCATACATTAGTTTCAATTCATCCCAAAACTGTTTAGCTGTTTTGTATTTCTTGAAACCTCTGTATACAGAATTTGAAAGAGCAGTCTAAAGGGCTTTCATGGCTTTCTGATCAATTTCTACTCTTTTTCTATCTTCATCAGAGTAGTTAGCCACAACCTTTGGAATCATACCACCTCCATTAGCAGCTGAAGAGGTGCTTGGTATGTAAGGTCCTGAGACAACAGATTCCCACATCCTAGAGTCTTGAGACTTAATGAAACCTTCCATTCTTTTGCACCAAGTGTCAAAATCTTCAAGAGTGATCAGTGCAGGCTTTGTTATGGTTCTAGTTTCTATATCAGCTTTAGTGATAGCTGCCATTTGAGATGTTAAGTATTATTTGTGTGTAATGGATCTTAAGATGGTGAGATCTTATTATTAAGAGCCTGGAATGCTCTTATACCAATTGCAGGACCATTTGAGGGGTTTGGTCACTTACAACACACCACACAATAAGGAGAGATTGATTAAGAACACCTAACAGATCAAATGGGGAACTAGAAACCAGTTACAATAATACTAAGAAACACAAGTAATTGAGAGATAAAACAAGAACAAGTAACACAAGTGTTTGGTTTTCAAGAATGTTGTTTATTGCTCTCTAGTTCCTTAAAAGTTTTACAAATCATTAAGAAAGATACAAGGGAATAGATATACTTTATACTACAATCTACAGCTGGCCATACTTTGAAGGCTAGCTGGATACATGATCTAGACAATAATAAAATCAATGTACAGTCAAAAGGTATATTGACTTTTGACTAGTGACTATGACATGCCATAGCTCACATCCTAATATATTACAAAAAGGATAAAAGTACATAAAGTAGAGAGAAATAGACTCAAGACCTCAATGTACAGTTTACCAAAAGCATGGACCTTTTCACCAACTTGTGAAAGTTGGTGAGCCAAACAGAGTTGTAGCGGAAAGGTGGTCCAACTTTATGGCAAAAGGTACATCAGATAAAGCATGTACTTAAAAGTCTTCGGAAGAAATCTGTCTTCATAAACTGGTTTCGGAAGACTTTGTCTCTGATGCTTCGGAAGACTTCATATTTGGCATTGGAAGATATTGGTGTTGGCTTCGGAAGATTTCACACTTAGAATGTTTTCTAATGCAGAATATGAAACTTTCGAAACATTCTACTTAAGCACTTTCTACATGTATGCTGGACAGACTGTTTGGATGTTTTGTATTGCATCAAGTTTATATGAAACCTTACACTTCTTTTTCTTCTTCTTCTGGTTGTTCTAACCTATGTCTAATTCTTTCAGGAACATTAGTGATGCTTACTTTATCTACTGATTTTTTAGATTTGCTATGGATAGGGGCTTTGGCTGTTTTAGTAGCTTGTTGGACTAGTGGAGAACCATGCTTAATGGCTTGAGCAGGTAGAGAAGAAGTAGGAGATGATTATGGTTGGTTGCTAGGTTCGGCAGATAAAGTGGTTTCAGTAACTTCAAACTCTAGCTTCCCTCATTCTTTGTTCCGAAGCTTGCCTTGATCTTTCTAGATAAGATTTGTAGAACCTCATTAGTACTTTTTTCACTTCCCTAGCTCAGATCATTTCTCGAATTCCTTAGTCTTAGCCTAGTCAAGTCAGCTATCTCAAACTGGTTGAAGCACACTAGTTGGTTCCTTGAGTAAGCTACTCTTCAGGCTGTTGATCTGGTTATGAAGTAAGTATTCTTCTTTTGATCATATTGTCACTCCACTATGGGTCATGTGCTAATAGTGGAGTTTTAGAGATCTCTTCACAAGCATCAACTTTGACAAAGGATAGTACTTTATGAAGTATCACTTTGGACTTATCATTTTTACATCCAAAGATGCTAAAGCACTCAACAATTTGCTCAAGAATGTTAAGGGATAGATCACGTATTTTATGTTCATAGGCATAGTACATGATCTCTCCATTAGCTTGCTTGATAACAAATTTCTACATCTAAGCAAGATACCTAACATCAACATATACTCGATGAGGGAAGTCCAAGTCTTCGAAACCAAGTTGTTGGCTAACATATTATTCTTTAGAAATTATGCTATAGAGAAAGGAAAATTTAACATCCATTGACATAGGGTAAGTTCATTGTTAATGAATAAGCAAGGAATAGTTTGATTGTTTAAAGGCAGGTTACCGGTGTAAGGACCTATTCATAATTAATACCCTCCTTTTGTGCGTATCCTTTGGTAATAAATCTTTCCTTGTTCCTGATGATAATTCCATGATCTTCCTCCTTGTTTCTAAATAGAAAACTTATGGCTATAGGATATTTTCCATTAGGAATATATACCAATTTCTAGACTTCTTGTTTGTTGAACTGTAAAATTCCTTCCTGCCTGACTTCTATCTGGTTGTTGTCTTGAAAACTCTTAGTAATATTTGGTCATATGCTAGGACAAGAAACATGAAAATAGACATATTATAATTATCCTAGGCTTGTTTATTGTAACTCTTTCATTTAAATCACTAATGATCTCTAACACTAGATGGTTTCTATGGATTCATGAAGTTAGGATCATATTAGCTTAAATAGAAACATTTAAATTTATGATGTTAGTGTCAGGCCGGTGAGAAGACTCTTCATTTTCTTGAAACTATGATGATGAATCACGAAACCAATCAAATGCTTTATCATCTTGATTTGCATCACTATCTGAAGTAGTTTGATATATTTCATCAATGGAATTCACAACCGGTTAAAATGAAGTTGTAATTGGTGCATTTGTTTGTACTTTTGGGTGATGAATTTAGTGAATTAGGTTGCACATTACTTGTACTAGCTTCAATCGATGCACTTTCAACAGTGATTGTTCTTGGATGATCAACAAATATAGGGGCTTCCTATTCTATTTATGGAACATCACTTGGAGGTGCCAAAGGAAAATTACTTTTATCATCTTCAAATAATCTACTAGATTTACTAGCTTTTAAAGTACCCAAAAGTTGAAAATTATCAATATTGAAATATGGTGAGAGAGTCATGTCAAGCAACCAACTTGAGATATTTAAGGATTCAATCTTGGCTTGAATACTAAAAAGGCTTATGACACAAAAGAATATCCAACAAATAATCCTTCATCAAATTTTGATGCAAATTCACCCAAATGATCCTAGGTGTTAGAAATTGACACTGGCATCTATAAGACTTAAAGAAACCAATAAATAGATTTCTATAATAAGTAATTAGTATAAAGTCTTCCTTCTCTTTTGTGATTGGTCATTTAGCCTAAGCTAAATGATTCTTGGTGCCTCAATTGGTGTCATGTTTCTTTTTTTAGCAAATCTACTTCGTTGAGATGTCATTACTATACTTATTGATAAGCAATACCTTTAACTTTGCAAAATAATTTTAAAACATCATTTTTAAATTTAGTTCAGTTGTCACTATAGTTAGATTTTACTTTCAAGTATACTCGATTCTCAATCTTAGGGATATAATCTTTTAATTAATATTTAATTTTGTGTGATAGTAAAAAAACCCAAGTGAATCGGGAATAGTAATTATTGACGATCATACAATACTAATTTTTTTCAATACTTTGGTAGGGCGAAAAAGATCCATATAAAGCACCTATAGTGGAGTTATGTTTGAAATTTACTAGCTTTGTCTTGTGGGAAACTTGGAGTTGTTTCCCCTCATTAATCTATTCATGTTTTTGTAATTGGTGTGCCCCAATCTTTGATGATAGTTGTGATTCATCAATAGATGTCTTTGACAGTAGACATGTTTCTTGGTTTGGATTCATTATTCACGTAGGTCTTGTTCTTTCTTAAAGTCTTTAACACTACCCATTCTTTATGTATTTAAATTCTTTAAATTCTTTGAATTCTTTGCCCTAATATGTAAAGTGTTTGTAAAATGTGTTTAGTACTTCGTGTCACAAATGTGAGGACTAACACCACCCATTTGTGACTGTGCCTTCTCTAGTATTCCTCTCTTCATGAGAATCTCCATCAAATGTAATAGTAATTCTTTGACGTGTTTGAAAACACAAAGGAGATAATTATCTCTTATCATGTGCTAGGAGCATCCATTACCAACATACAAGATGTTGTTAGTCCTCCTAATACTGGTGCCGGACCTAGAAACTTTTTGAACGGGGGTTGTAATATTTTAATTAGATTCGATTGTGTATCATTATATTTAAAAAATTGACTAGTTTAATTGGTCCCTTTTCATAATTATCTCTTATTAAATGATACCTGATGTTTATGTGTTTAGTCCTTGAGTGCTGCACTGGATTTTCAGTGATAGAGATAGCACTGTTGTTGTCTATGTGAATGGGAGTCTCCTTGAAGTTTAACCCATAGTCCAGCATCTGATTCTGAATCCAAAGCACTTGAGCACAGCAGCTTGCAGCAGCAAT
>BJCM01207992.1:0-15345 GCA_018326385.1 Flaveria bidentis
AATGGACATAATCGTTGATTTAAAGAACATTAGGTGTTATTTTGAGTGTTTACGAGTCTAATGAGCCAATACACAACGTTTAACATTAATTTTTAACCAAGAATTCGATTTAAAGTGTCGAACAGAGAGGTATACGAATGGACGTGCTGATGAACTTCAATCGCACGATTGAGCTTGACGTATGACTCAATCGCATGAATGAATCAGGCTTATGAGTTCAGTCGCATGATTGAGTCAACCGCATGACCTAACACACAACTGAACTCAGCCGCATGCTCAATCTCACGACTGAACTCAGTCGTATGGTTCAATCGCACGATTGAACCAGACTGATCTCAAAAACGGTTTAATTTCAACTGTCTGCTTCTATGCACAAATCAAATGTTTATGTGTCTTGTGTTACAGAAATATGGCAGATAGGTGGACTGTCAACACCAAGCACAACATCTGTGCTCACTTGGATGCCACCACTCGGAATGCTACTGAGTTTGTTGGGATTATTGCTTTTCTGAGAAGGTCGAGGATCTACAAAGCTATCTCTGCTCCTTGAACACCCTACTAGTCGCTTCAGCAGGCCTTCTAGGAAGGTGCTTCAGTTGACAGATCTGCTAAGCCTTACTATATTTGGAGCTCTATTTTTGGCCAAGAGTTTGAAGTCATTGTAGCTGATCTTAGACGTGTACAAGATATGGGTTATGATGAAGCCCACTAGACCAAGTTATATCCTCTGACAATAAGGGGTTGTTTTCTTTAGATGAAGTACACTAGGGACATCAACTCAGGTGTGCTCAACAAAACCAACCTGTGTCCCCAGTTCAAGTTCCTTACCCATGTCATTTTGAAGTGCATAGCATCAAGGAGAGGAGGATTTGATGATCTATCTGACCAAATCCAGAATGCATACGTTGCACTAGTGCTGAATCACCCATTCAGCTTCTTCAACATGATCTTCTCCTACTTGATAGAGAACCTTGAGGCCAAAGGCAAGGAAGGCTTCTGCATGTATCCAAGGTTCTTACAAATGATCATAGATGAGAAGCTTCCTTTGCTGCCTAAGGAGAAGGATGATGCAGCGATGTTAGAGGTGATGGATGACACCACCCTAAGTAGGATGAAGGTGTACAGGGGGGAAGCAGGTGAAGCCCCCTGTCAGGAGATTGATCGGGCACTTGACTAGTGCTGATTATGTGGCGCCTTCTCACAAGAAGTGGCGTCAGGATGACAATGATTCGGATTTTTAGCCAATCGCCTTACCCACCGATGAAGAAGACGACGATGATGACGACCATGATGATGGTCAAGGTGGTGATGCACCTAGTAGAACAAAGAAGGCTGCTTTTCACCAGGACTTCTTGATAGATGAAGAGGAGGAGTCAAATGATGAGCCACTCACAAAGACAGTCGGGAGGCCACTGAGAAGGGGATATAGGCGGTTGGTGGATGCCCAGCTGGTACTACAGGTGATGATACTTATGTCATTGACCCTACGTATATACCTGACCAGCCCATCAGCCCAGGGGGAGCTTCTGCTACAAAGGGCTCCAGGAAGAAGAGGATGGCCCATCCTTACGGGAAGAATAGCAAGAGGTAGAGGATCACCCTAATCACTACTCTCACCACCACTACCACAGCTACCACCACAACCACACCTTATATCTCCATCCCCATAGCTACTACTACCTCCACCACTCCACCCACTACTACACCTCCTACCACCACTACCACCACCACTCCACCCATTACCACTATCTCTCATCCCACAACCACTACCATAGCCCACACACATTCCACCTCCCATATACACCACATCCACTACTACCACCAGCACTCACCAAGCCGGTACATCCACTCGCACCCCATTCACCGCTGGATCCTCCCTACCCCACATTGGGTTAGAGGAATAGCTGGCCAGCCTCAATTGTATTGTTCTAAAGCTGCTGGCTACTGATGAGCAAAGAGGTGCACAACTCAATCAGCTGATGGAGGTGAACGCAGCTCAAGCTGAACAGATCAGGGAGCTCAGTGTGAAGAGTGACCTGTATGAGAGAGTTCTAAGTCGAGCCCACCATGCATCGACAAGTCAAAATGAGCTGGTGTTGGCTTCGGTGAAGAGAATTGAGGAGCTTGAAAAGAAGAACAAAAAGATACTGCTAAAGCTTAAATGATCTAAGAGCGAGATTCTACAGATCAAGGACGGTGATGATGATGATGATGATGAAGAGGATGAAGATGAGTCTGAGGAGGAGGTTGGAGAGGGTGGACCGAGTGGAAAAGAGCGAGCAGATGATGACGATCAGGAAGGCGATGCTACTACATCAGCCTCTCCTTAAGCTAAAGAGAGGCGGACCAAACGTAATCAAGATCATGGTACCTCATCCTCCGCTCCTCCTGCCGAAGAACCTACGATTCAAGATAAAAGTAAAGACTAGATGTTTATGTATTTGAAAACTTTTGTACTTGAATTATGTATTACATTAATATAATTATTGATCACTTATGTCTGTTTATGTCTTAATGTTTTATAAAATTACTTATGTGTGATGTGATTAATGTCTAATCAAGTAGATAAAACTCCACAACAGGATGATTATGATGTTGCTCCCCTTTAGCAAATCAAGTCTCAATTCACCATGATTGTTGATTTGTAAGGGATCGTCAGAAGGTCAGTGAGCTACACTCCCGAAGAAGGGGAAATTATACATGATCTGACCGACGAGCAACTTGCTAAGATGTTCAGATTGAATCCTGACGAGTTTGTCAAAGATGCTCCAAAGGTAGATGTTATAAGTGTTGATGTGCTGAAAGATGTTGATGAAATAGAGATAGAGGATGTCACTTCTAAACACTATCCAGAGTACACTGACCATGAGGGAAATGTGATACCCAACTTGGGTGATACTTTAGGCAGTGCTACCTTTGAGAAACTAGATGAAATGGAGAAAGAAAAGGAAAAGGATAAAAGCCAAGCCTAAGCCTCAGATGCTAATGTTGATATTAAGAAGGCTGAATGGGCAGCCTGTTTTGCTGTAATAAGAGCCCAGCGCACGATTTCAAAGCAAAATGCCTACACCAAACTCTACAAAGTCGAGAAACACCAGAAGGTGTCGGGCAAAATCATTGTGTGGGCCTATTTTGAGGACTTAAACGTTTATGCAATAAAAAGAGAGAAAGGAATCGAGTACTTTAGATATCCGCATGATCTGAAGAATCTTCCAGGTTTTGAGCTCAACCGACTAGCATGCTTAGATCTGCTATTTGCAAATCCAAGGAAGATGCCAGGTTGGTTTGAAGCTACACTAAAGAAAGAATACCATACCAGATGGGTAAACTTCAGACCTCAACAACCGAAGAAGTTTATTCACAAGTCTGAAGTTGACCCTATATCTGGGAAGCCGAAAGTAGTGCTTAAGTGGAGTTCCCCGCGCACGATGTCTAAGATTCCCTTACGGGAAATGCCTCAAGACTTCACTCCACATTTTAAATGGTGGTATTATGACTGGAGGACAGGAGAAGCGGTCATAGTTCTGAACAGAGAGGGCAGAAGGGATACTATCAGGGTATTTGACCTAATATGGCTTACCAACTTGTCAGCTGAAGATGTCTACACTCTATACAGGTGGCCATTTTTCTATGACATGCAAGATATTGTACAAGCCCTCTAATTCCAAAATGTGATACGACTCTACTTTGCGTTTGAAATACACACAAGAGTCACAAGAGAGGAGAAGTACAAGAAGTTTGAAGAGCATATGAAGGATGTCAGACAATAGAGTAAACTAGGTCCAAGGGGGAAGTTTGTTAATACATATGTCCCTAGTTTATGTGCTTAATGTAAAAGTCTTTCATGTCTTACACATATGTAATGAATGGGTTAAATGAAATATCATATGTGATTGATGTTTATAATGTTTAATATTTCATAGTATTATTGTGTGTTAAGTATAATAAACTAAGTATATAGGTTTGAGGTTATTGTGCATAGTTCTTAGTCAATAAAGATTGAGAAATGTGTTCGAACTTAGTCGTATGAGTCTTCATGCGAATGGAGCATGCTTATTGACTATACGCATGAATACATCATGCTAATGGACCAGTCGCACGACTAAACCAGGAGACTGGACCAGTCGCACGATTGAGACATAAGATTGACTCAATCACACGAGTGAACCTTCAGTCGTGCGTACAGATCAATCGCATGATTCAGTCGCACAACTGAACCATGCTAATGGTTTAGTCGTACGATTGGAAACCCATAACCTATAAATACCACTAAATTCGTGAAAAACAAGAAGAGACTTAGGAACAATTAAGAGCATACTTCATAATACACGAACCCTAGCCGTCTAGAACGTCCAAGGAAGCCTGTCCAACTTCACAGATCAATCCTGATCGATTTCTACTCATTCATAACGTTTAGTTTCAATCTTATATCGATCGGGTAATTGTTCTCACTGATTGGATCGTTAATCAAATAGGATTCCGCACTATTTGATTCGGTATAAACACAGAATCTGTTAGTATCCGTACGTACACGGTCCTGACTCATCCGAGAGGTTGGCGGATCTATTCATTAAAGAGATTGTACCTTGTCATGGTGTGCCGATGTCTATTGTGTCTTATCGTGACACCCGGTTTACATCTAAATTTTGGAAAAAATTCCATGATGTGATGGGGACAAGGTTACATATTAGCACAAGTTATCATCCTCAAACGGATGGTCAGTCGGAGAGGATTATTCAGACACTAGAAGATATGCTTCGGGCATGTGTCATTGATTTCGGAGGAAGTTGGGATGACCACTTACCGTTAGCTTAGTTCTCATATAAGAATAGCTATCATGCCAGTATCAGTATGCCCCTTATGAGATGCTTTACAGTAGGAGATGCAGAACACCTGTTTGTTGGGGGTGATATTATTCAGAAAGAGATGGGAAGTATTGAGGTGATCAAGGCTACGACTGAGAACCTTGAAGAGATCAAAGCCTTTATGAAGGCAGCTAAGGATAGGCAGAATTTATATGCTGATAAGAGGCGAAGACCAATTGAGTTCTAGGTGGGTGATAGAGTTATGTTGAAAATCTCACCTTGGAAGGGTATCATGCGGTTCAGATTGCGGGGCAAGTTGAGCCCAAGGTACATAGGGCCTTTCCAAATCATTGCTTGATAGGAGAGGTGGCCTATAGATTGGAGCAACCTGACGAGTTAAGTGGAATTCACCCGACATTCCATGTATCTCATTTGAGAAAGTGTTTAGCAGACGAGAATATGGTTATACCACTGGAAGATATCGAAGTAGATGAACGGCTTAATTATGTGGAACAAGCAGTGGCGTTCATTGATCATAAGGAAAAGAGGTTGAGGAATAAAGTAGTTCCCCTGGTACATGTATAGTGAAAGCATAGGAAGTGATCTAAGTCTACGTGGGAGACTAAAGAAGAGATGAGGCAGCATTACCCATAATTGTTTGAGGAAAAACAGGTTTCAGGGACGAAACCTATATAAGGGGGTGGACTTATAACACCCAGTTATTTTTAAAGTTACAAAAGAAAGAATAAACATGAAGGAAAAGAAAAAAACAATAAAACCGAAGTTGAGGGGTACAAAGTGTCCAAAAGGACAAAACTTTCAAAGTTGGTGAATAAAGGTGGTATGACCACCTAAATGGTCGCACCACACCTTTTTCAACTCTCGGGTTTTTGAAGAACAAGAAGAAGAATTCGAATTCTAGTTAAGAATTCTTGGTTTTATGATGTTCTTAACTGGCCTTAGCCTCGGTTGTATGCTTATATGTGTTTGTGTGTTTGGTTGTGTGTGTTTGGTGGGTTTCTAGGTGGTAGAACTCAATTTGCAAATAGGTTTTGAAGGAAGTTATACCCAAAGGCTACTAAGTTGAGTTCTAGAACCCCCTGTTTACTTGTTTTAAACTGATTTGGGGCTGGAAATGCATGTATGAACATTTTTATAAAATGGGATTTCACCTGTATGTATATGTGTGAATGTGTTTGCGGGTGGGGTTTGATTTGGGTGTGTTTATAGTTATGATGATGTTATACATATGTTTCTATGGCCTAGAATGTAAGATTTAAGCTTAGAACATGTTAGATGATGATTGTGGACTAAATTAAGTTGATTAAGTGTGACTTAGACTGCCCATGTGCCTAAATAGTGGCCCATGCACCCAACGGTATAAACTGTCTAAGTGTTCCCCATGCGCCCATAGTTCATGCGCCCAAATAGTAGCCATGCACCTAGAATTAGGCTGAAATTGACTAAGTGTCCATGCGCCCAGGATTCCCATGCTCCTAGGCACCCATGCGCCTGCATAGTGCCCATGCGCCTAGAATCTGCCCAGAATTGGTTAAGTGTTGCCCATGTGCCCCAATAGTGCCCATGCACTTGAAAGTTATCCATGCGTCTAAGTGTTCCACATGCGCCTGCATAGTGCCCATGCGCGTAAGACTTAGATTATTATTCTGATTTTTGGGGGAAAAGTGAAATGTAGGCTTTGACTTGAGATGTTCCCGAAGGAGAAGTAAGTTGACTTTTGATGATGTATGGGGTATGCTATGGTATGTATGATGATTGTTATGTCATGTATGATGGTGCCTTGTATGGTGATGTTTTGTATGATTATGTTTATGTTCCTTGTTATGTATGTTTGTTTTTCGTGGCTTTGCGTTGAATGTTTATGAATAAGATAAGAAGTATTATCTAACCTAAAGTAGAAGATAATGAAAAAAGGAACGTAATGAAAGAATGCATGCATTAATGAACGAAAGAAAGTAAGAAAGTCTTGCAAGCAATATATGGAGGTTCACACCCAATGAGGGCTGTTAGCTCAACTGTGTGTGGGTTAGCTACCCTGGAAGGATGCACACTAGGGTCTAATCTTTGTGATTGACCATTCGTAAGCTCAACTGTGTGCGGGTTAGCTACCCTGGAAGGAAGCACACTAGGGTCTAATCTTTTTGATTGACCATTCGTATGGAATCCTTACCGCTTGCCCTAGGTACTGGAGTCAGCTTCGTGCACAATGTTCGATATCTATGAAAGACCTCAGGCTGAGTAACCAGCTTCGTGCACAATGTTCGGGTATAGCATATGGCATTGATTCAAAATGAAAGATAAATGATAGTGATGAATGTACTAGCCCTAGGTACTGGAGTCAGCCTCGTACACAATGTTCGAGGTCTATGATAGACCTCATGCCTAGTAACCAGCTTCATGCACAATGTTCGGGCGTACTGTTCATGTTATCGAAACTAAAGAATGTACGAAAACTAAGTAAGAAGGTTTAGGAATGAAAGTGAATGATAATGATGTATGATGAATGAACGAAAGTTAACGAACGAACGATTAAGATAATAATGATATTATCTATGTGTACGTACGATGTGTGATCATGTACGAAAGTATACAATGGTTTTGAAAGAAAGTAAATTATATTTTATTTTAAAATTAGAACTCACTCAGAAACGCTGACTTTTATGTGTTTCCAGTTGTCAAGTAATGGTTGTTGAGGATGGCATGGGGCGGCTACTTGGCTCATTTTGGATGACATCCATTTTGTATAATGTCTTTATGATGTAATGAAATGAGTTATTTTGTAATCAGTCTATGATGTATTATTTTGCAAAAACAATTATAAAGAAATGAAAAGGTTGTTTAAAAGTTTCTGCTGCAATGTTTTATCATAGTTAATGTAAATATATGTTTTATGTAGGGGGAATGGATATACACACACATATATATATATATATATATGTATGATAATTACAAAATTATATATGTTATTATTTTACTATTTTAATCATTTAAGTGATATATATCTAATAAAGTAGAAAATAATTAACTGGTAATTATCCTGAATATAACAAATAATAAATCAAACTTGTTCTAACTTTAAAATATCATAAAAAAATCATTCATACCTATCCATACTAAAATATATGATTTTTATTAATAAAAATATTAAGAAAATCAATCCTAACTGAAATCTAAATCCTTGATTTTTTCACTTTAAATAGGGTTTTTATTGTCATTATTTTTACATCAAACTCTAAATCTAGAGCTCTTATAGAAAAAAATCTCACCTATAGAAAGTCTCTTAAAGATCCAAGAAGCTTTCGTCATAAATAAGTTTTTGTGTTCTTTGTGTTCATACTTTTCCAATTTTGTTTTATTAAAATTAAACTACAAATATCCTAGTCTGTGCTTAAATAACATTCTTGTGTGATATTCATAGATCTAAGATGGATGTAAGAATTAAATAAACACAAAATCATGAAAACTTCGCTTAAACATATCAAGCATGAATTTTTGGATTTTTATAGATTTGTGAGGCCAACTTCGGAAGCCATATCTCACTCATAACAAATTCTTTTTCAGCTATTTGTTTTTTCATAATTAAAATCAAACTCTTATATTTCTAACCATATAAAGATCGTCTTCTAACTCATTGATTTAACCCTTTAAACATCTCATACAAGTTTAGGGCGTGAACCTGTCCGAAACTGTGAAAACCTTATATTTTGTAACTTTTCAATTTTTTCATAAATGTAAATGTAAAAAAAGGATTTTATTATAAAATAAGTAATATAAACATGTTTTAAGTAATAAAAATCCAAACTTTAATGATTCTTATAATTATCTATAAACTTGAATTATGTTTCTACTAAATTTCTTCATATTTCTAATTGTAACCCTATACTATACAACTTGTTTATTCACATCCTTGCTAAAATTATATTTACACTTGTTTCATATACTTTATAAACATACTTAACACACTTTTGACATGGTCTAATATACATCTAGAATTGTTTCACCAGATATGTAGTTATATGGCAAGCATAAGGTTCTAGTTGAGGAAAGACAGGATACTTAAGTAATGAAAATCCATCAACTCTTTCTAGGAATTCTTTTGTTGGATGTGTCACTTTAGGATGACACATATCTTGTATAGGAAAACCATTCTTGAACTTCTAGAACAACAACCCTTCAATTATCCACAAATACAATAAACTAATTATATAAACTTAGTTAGAGCAACCACACTCTAAGTTACTACAAGTTGCAAGGATCAACTTACCTACTTTACAAGGTGAGTTCATAGCCTTGTTATTTTTTTTATTTTAGGGTGGAAACAGTCTCTTTATATTAAACTAATTCAACTTCTAAAGTCAAAACTAGTATTTGCAAACTTAATGACAAACTTCTTAATACTTGTAAAACTAAACTGATTATACATGTTGATGTATTCTATGATACTTTTTACCATAAAGTCCCTCTATTTTCTAAAATCAACACAACAATTAACTTCGTGGAAGCAGCGTGAGTACGTAGATAGATCTATCGACTAGTCTATTCGGTACTCGGGTTGATGCATGCCAATCAATACCTAACGCTCTTTAAGTCAACGTACTCTTTTTGAGTTGGAAGGAGCTGGATGTTAAAAAACTACATGCTAGACAAACATACTATTAGTCTGGCATTTTATGTCAGGGGGTTAGACAGTAGGGCATTCAATCACTAGGGTTGGTTGTGGACTCATGTATTATAGTTTACTTAGTTGTATTTGGAAAATTGTTTATTGGTTTGTACATTGTTATTTACTATATGTATACTTCTAAACCTATATTCTCACCAACTTTTTAGTTGACATATTTTAACATGATTTCATAATGGAAACTAAGTTTGTTACTTTGCTCGTGCTAGGTTTCGAGGATAAGATTTAGATGGACTTAGTTAGACTTTGAATAAAATAAATACTTATTTGTTAGTTTATTTGTTTTTAGAATTAGATGTAATCAACTATTCAGTTTTAATAAGTAATTTCCTTTAGTACTCTTTATCTTTGTGTTATGATTCAATTTCATCAGAACTCGGTGTTTTCGCTTTAATCGGAGTGTGATATGAGATGAAGTACAAAGTAAGAATTTGTGTCCCCTAATGTTTATGGAAATCATTTAGAGCTTTAAGAATTTCTCCATTATACGTTATGTTTATTCAATAGGAAAATATTTTTACAACCTTCAAGAGCTTGACCTTGAATGTAACATCTCGTATTTTTGTTAACTAAAAGTTAAGTTCGTTTATTCTTATAAGGGTCATTGTTGCCAATCTTGAAATTTAAGGATGATTTATGCTTATTTCTTAATTGTTAATAGATTATAATGTATGAAAACTAATAGTTAAAATAATAAATTGTATAATAATAATAATAACAATAATAATAATAATGCATGACCGGTGAAGAGTGGTTACTTATAACATAACAACACAAAGAGAACAAACTTAACTTAATCAAATAGTGAACTGCATTAACCACAATAGATAATACTAAGAACACAAGTAAGTAAGTAAGAGACAGAACAAGAGAACAAGATACACAAGTAGATGGTTTTTCAAGATTTTAGTATATTGCTTTCTCAAGTTCTATTACAAGTGTTACAAAGCATAGAAGAAAGTTACATGAACAAGAGATACTTATACTACATCCTACAGCCGGCCATACTTTTAAGGCCAGCTGGATACAATTGACTAGACACAACACAAAATCAATTGTAGAGTCAAAGGGCGGATTGCCTTTTGACTAGTGACTATGACATGCCACAACTCACATCCTTATCTATTACAAAAAGGATAAAGTACATGAAGTAGAAAGTTATAGACTTAGACCTCAATGTACAGTTACCAAAAGCATGGACCTTTTCACCAACTCATGTAAGTTGGTGACTTTACAGAGTTGCAATGGAAAGGGGTCTAACTTTATGGAAAAGTACATCAGATAAAGCATGTTGTTAAAAGTCTTGGGAAGAAAACTGTCTTCAAGTGTTGGCTTCTGAAGACTTTGTCTATTTAAGCTTCGGAAGATTTCATCTTTGGCTTTGGAAGATATTGGTCTTGGCTTCAGAAGATTTCACACTTAGAATATTTTTGTTGCATGTGTGAAACTTTCGAAGCATTCTTCTTCAGTGTACTTGTGCAGTATGCTGGAGAGACTTTGGGTGTTTGGGTTGCATCAACCTCTTCAAATAATCTCTACAAACTCCCCCTAGGCTGATGTTACCAAAACACTAGTAGGCTTCAGATATCAACAGTCCTCATCCGAGTAATGACCATCCCTTTCTTCATGAGATGATCAGGATCCCTCAGACTGTCAAAATGTCTTCTCATATCAAAGAGATCATGTAGAGGCAACTGAAACATGTCTTGTCAAGTGTAGATGTCTTCAATGCCTTGATCTCTGATGACATGCCATCTTTCCGGATTTGTGGTGTATATCCAGGATAAGATGGGTCTTCCTGATGCTAGAGGAGCTGTTTGAATGGGAGTTGATGTAGCATCCTCTGGCTACACATCCTCAGGATATTCTGATTCATCCTCAGGTTTAGAAAAGGATGCAGCCTTCTTCTTCTTTGACTTTGGCTTTAAAGAAATCCTTTTCTTTCTCTTTGTTCCTTTTAACTGAGAAGACTGGAATGCGGCACTTGATTGATCTTCATTGTCTTTCTCAGTTGGGTCTTCCTTTCTCATATGTTCGGAAGGAGAGGGAGGTTGACCCTGCTGTGGATTAGAAGATGAACCTTGCTAAGATTCAGCAGGAGGTCCGGGTTGTCTTGTCTCTAGTTGTTCAACCTTAACCTCCACTTCAGGAGGAGCTTGACTTGGAGGGGAGTGTAAGTCAATCAGCTCTCCACTCTTTATCTTCTGCTTGATCACCCTGATATGCTCATCCATAGTGGATAGAGACATGGGACCAAGTCTCCTTTTGGAGAATCAATACAACTTTAAGAAGCTCATCATCCTCTGCCTGTCTGCAGGCTTCGTCATGTTCTTTTGGATGATGGCTCTTGATTTAGCAGCTTCTTCCCTTAGCTTCCTTTTGGTTGTCTTTCTTTCCTTGACTACTCAAGTTCAAGTTGTTTTAGATACTCAAACTCAATATAGTCATAGAATAAGGGAAGAAGTGCTTCTGCCAGATAGAGACCTGTGGCACTCAGGTAGTTGATTATCTTGATCCTGTCTTCTTCTTTATCTACTTGAGGTTCTTGTTGAACCACATCCTCATATGCAGGACTTTCTTGAACTGGGAAAGAGAGTAGGCACATGCTTATATAGTCTTTTCTTTCTTTTGTCTTCTTTCATTTGAACCAGTAACTCTGCATCTTCTACCTCTTTCTTCTCCTTTGACCTTTCCATGACAACCAGTTAATTTAGTTCATCCAAGGGAAGAGAAATGACATTGTCAATGTCATAGTTCCTGGTCTGCAAGTAGCTTATCCTGACTGGCCTTAACTCATTATCCTGAGTGTTTGGTCTGTGGCAGCCCTGATTGCAGTCTCCATGAGTCTTGCAGACCCAGAAGAGAAACTTTCTCCCCCCAGCTTCCTTTTTTTTCTCTCTCTCTCTCTCTCTCTCCTCCTCCTCAATCTCCTCAGATGTCATCTTTCTTTTCCGTTTGTCACTCACGGACCTTTGTGACTCAGGGTGCAGAGAGCTTTGGCCTTCATTACTTGATGTAGCTATTAAGCTCTGGCCAGAGAGAGGTTGAGAAGCACCTTAACTAGTAGGTGTCTCAAAAAGGGTATGGATCTCTGCAGCAGTTGATGTTGATGGGACAGGGCTCTCAGGTTTTGCCACTGGGCATTCAGTCAAGGTTTCCCTTATGAAACTAATATTAGGGTCTGCCTCAACATCTAGTTGACCAATGGCATTGCCTGATTGCCTAAAAAAAGAAAAAAAAGAGAAAAAGACGAGGGAAAAGGAGAGGCAAGCTAATAATAAATAAGATCGTATGTGTGATACCGATTCATTTTTTGGAATATGATAGTACACAGGTACAAATCATTTGGGACTTTAACAAATTAAAATTGAAAAAGATGCAAAGCTCAAGTATAAGTCTGTGTAGTCTGAGTAATATAAAAGGAAATATGATAGCTAAGCTAGCTACTACTAAGTAACACAAAGAAAGTAGATGTAGAGGTTGCTAGACCACAGATGATATGTCGGTAGATTCAACACAATAGATGACTAGACCTTTTTGGTGTTCTCAAGATTAAACTAAAATGTTTGACTAGCTATGGGTAACACCTTATCCCTGGTTAACACAATCAACAAGATTCCAATAAGGGGTGACGAGCAAAATAAACTCCACAAATGTGTACGTAAGATCAAAGCATGAGCAAAAGCACATAAAAATGCAAATGAAATCAAACTGATAACCTATGTTGTTGGTGAGATATGTGCAAAAAGAATGAAAATGCTCAAACAAGAAGATAGGTTATGTGCCTCTCTACTGTGCGGTGGCACTAGCCTGAGGATAAGCATAATCTATATATTCTAGAACTCATTGTTGTTTGCCGCCTCTCTGCTGTGCGGTGGCACTGACGTGAGGATTGGCTTCTCTTTGAAAGTTCTAAGAATAGTCTCTTCTTGAATACTACCCTGAGACCGCTCAAAAATCTCCTAAGGAAGGTTGATTACAGTTAGGTCTAGTTTCAGTAGATCTAGTTCATTATGTATAGGCTTAGTACTTGAATTAATATCTGTAATGAATATTTGTAATTCATTATTGTGTATGCATTAAATATATAGGTTAACCCATTTTTTGTGTGTGTTGATTAATGTATGGTTGCAGGTACAAACATTATACTCGATCAACTTATAAAATTGACCAAGTGTGAGAAACATATACGGATGAACATTTTGTTCTTCCATAGATATATTTCTTACAAGTAACTTGTCATCCGAAGATCCTCTGCGGATGAACAACCAGAAGTGAAGAACAAGATTGTTGCGGAAGAACAAGACTTCTGCGGAAGAACAATTCTTCTGTGGAAGAACAAGCTCCTACGGAAGTCATATTCCTACGGAGTCCAAACACTTGTATAATGCAAGTGCTACAAGTCAACAAGTCAACAATGCAGTTAAGCGAATCCCAAGAAATCCGATGATTCCTTAACTGACACAAATCAAATCCCAAGAGATCCTTTGTTTCCTATAACAGAAACATCATTGTCTATATATATATATGAATCCTAGGTTTCGACTAGGTGGGGTTGTTTTAGACGATTGATAGAGCGACAACAGCAACAGCATTATAACAATCACTTCAAAGTCTCTCAATCAAACCCTAGCAGCCGTCACATCATAACATACTTTGATATCGTTCATACATTATATTTGTAATCATTAACATATTCTAATAAAATACATATTAATCATTAATTGTTTTTTATTACATGTGTTCTTGAACATTCATTGATATTTAAAGTTATTGCAAAACAATAAACCAAATCAACGTTGATTCCGCAAACGTTGACTTGTCAATCGACCGACATTGATAATTCCTGTTCGCGATCCTTGGATTCACAGGTGGTATCAGAGCATCATTGTCTATCTCATTATCAATTTGCAGGAATTGGAATCTGAGCATCATCTCAGCTTCTAGATACATGAAAATTTTCTCAAAATCATTTTAAGCTTTCTTGTGCTAAATTGCCATGTATACAAAGCCCACAAGGTCCTAAAGCAATAAATGGTTCTAACCAATGGACTTGGACCATACAAACAACAATATTTCTCTGCATTGTGCTATCTTAAGCATTAGCAGAAGCTACAGTGCTATATTAGGCATCAGCAGAAGCTACAATGTGGAAATCTTAAATGTTTATCCGTAGATTAATAAACTACGGATGAACAAAGATCAACAAATGTAATTTAATTTTAAATGTTCATCAACAGATGTTGTTGATCCGTAGATATTCTGCGGAAGAATAAGTTGAGGGTCCCGCTTAATTATTGAGATAAATAAATGTGTCTGAGAGTATAAATAATGTGGTTTGACCTCTCAAATTCATTTTCGCTTTTTCAGCTCACTTTTTAGACCTAAAAAAAACCCACTCTCAACAAACGTTTTCCCACTTTCTCAGTATTCAAATTTCACCATATCAAAACATTAAACAAACATATATTTGTGTTCTTAATCCACTGTTATTAAGATGGATAATCGATTTGCGAAAGAACACAATGTGTGTGCCTTCTTAAACCCTGATGATCCTGTCTCAGAAGGGTGTCAAGAACTTATTAGATATCTAAGAAGATCAAGGCTGTTCTATGCCTTATTTGTAGAGCCTGTGATTTATCAATCACATATCACTGATTTCTGGAACTCTGCACGCATAGATGAAGACGGTGAAGCTATTGTGGCTACTTTGAAGAATCGACGACTGAGAATCGATGAACAGACAATAAGAAGGGTTCTTGAGTTGGGAGAAGTCGAAGCCGGTCATCCTGATGTGTTCGAAGATGAATACATAGAGAAAGTATTTCTACTGATGGG
>BJCM01207993.1:0-14410 GCA_018326385.1 Flaveria bidentis
GGACAACCCACGACTCTTTCTATTACTCAAATCAAAATGATCAGATACAAGAATTAGAAACCAATCTACTCCTATTTAACCTAATTTGGCCCGACTCATAATCTTGGCAAACAAGGAAAACATCGACTACATAAATAGACTCAAAATCATTGAACAAAAATAAAAAAAAACAAACTTCTAATAAATTGACAAAACAGACCCTTGAACTTTCATAATTAATCACTCAAGATTAAAGTTATCAATCACCCCCTTAATCTTGAGTTGTGCTTTTTCTTCTTGGCTTTGTTCCTCCTCTTCAATTGTTTGTAACATACTTGCTTAACTGTTTCACGATCATTAGCATTTGAATCATCCACATCTTGCTTTGGAGTTTTACTTGTCTCCACATTCTTTTCTTGAACTCTCTCTTCTTGGAGTGAACTTCCAAGCAAATCTGCTTGTCTTTTCACACTCTCATCTGGTATACTAAAAGATGTTGCAGGAAAAGTTCCAAATTAGATTGCAGCTGCTGACTTTATTTCAGATTCTTTATTTTTCTTCTTAAAAAGTTCAGTATCAGTTACCTGAAGTTTGATTTTGTAAAGTCTATTTTGACACCTTTGTATATTCATTAGCAAACCTCATGTTCTTTCATGTATCTTCAAGATTCCATCTTAATTGTGATTTTGCAACCAGCCTCATCAAATTGACCCAAACTAAGAATGTTCTTAGATAGATCTGGAATATAATACACATTAGAAAACTCCTTTTGATCACCATTCTTGCACTGCACACGAACCGTTCCTTTGCCTTTGACTTCAACACGTGAACCATCACTAAATTTCACTTCACCACCAATTTTCTCATCCAATTTACTGAAGTAGTCTCGTCGTCCCGTCATATGATTGCTTGCTCCATTATCCAAATACCACATTCCTTCTTCTCTTTCATTCTTTTCATATTCACCAAGATATACTTTTTCTTCATTCAACCTTAGTTGGTTTAATGAGCAAGTTGCCATAAGCAAAGCAGGTCCATCGTCATCATCTTCTCTTCTTATCAAGTTTGCTTCTTCTCTCCCTTTACTAGGTGCTTTACACTCGCTCGAGTAATGCCCAACCTTATCACAGTTGTAGCACCTCAGGTTCTTTCTTTTGTCTTGCCATTCTTCAGGGTTCTTCCTCCTTTGATCCTCACTCTGTTCATCTTGATCAACCTCTCGTTCATAGTTCCATCTTCGATACCCTCTTCCTCTTACGTTGAATCTTCCATGTCCTTTACCACGTCCTCGGTAGCTTTCAACTTTCTTTGAGCTTTCTGTTTGAGTGAACAAGAGTTTATCTTGGGATAAACTTTCAGTTATGGTCTTAAGCTTATTTCTTTCCTCATATGCCTTTAATCTCCTGACCATATCTTCGAATGTCATTTTCTCGATTTCTGCAAATTGCTCAATCGAGGAAACAATAGGTAGATACTTATCAGGCATTGAGTTTAAGAATTTTCTTACCATAACCTCTTCTTCAAGTGTTGTTCCCAAGCTCTTGTATTTTGATTGTACTCCACCTAGTTTTGCAGCAAAATCATCTATATTTTCTGTTTCTCCCATTTTTAATGATTCCAACTCGCTTCTTAACATTTGAAGTCGACCTTTCTGGACTCGTTTTGCTCCCAAGTACCTAACTCTTAGTGCCTCCCATACGTCCTTCGGTTCTGAAGACTTTGCCATTTGAAGCATAACATCTTCGGGCAAAGTTTGGAAGATGGCTCCCAAGGCCATGAATTTCTTTCTTCTGTATCTTTTCCTTTTTCTGGATCAATTGTTTCTTGCAATCCGATTGCCCCTAGTATAATCTTCATCATGACTGACCAAGCTGTGTAGTTGGTCGAAGTCAACTTTGGGGCTTGTAGAGAAAGGCTATTTGTCGGTTCCTTAGCGGTTAGTGCCTGAACTACTTGCCCTGCGTTTCCTGCATTACCACCATCTGCCATGTCTTGCTTCCGGTTTCTTCTTCTTCTTCCCTGATCGAATGCCTTCTTGCAGTCAAACTCTCTGCAGCAAGTTCTGATTTCTGATTAGATTTTTGGACTCGATCAGCAACGTAAGATCACTAATTTAATCAGTGACTAGAAAATTCTTGATGTATCTTCTTGTTGCTTGATTGAGAGGTTTTGAACTGATCCTCCAGAACGGTTCTTGATCAACTCCTGATAGACGATTTTTTAAAGGCTGCAATTGTTCTTGAGCGACTGCAATTCCTCAATCGCTGGACAGGTCCTTCAATTAATCGGTGCTTTGATACCAGTTGTTGGAAATTGGCCTTTCAATCAAACACACAAACACCGATAATTTGGGGAGGACAACCCACGACTCTTTCTATTACTCAAATCAAAATGATCATATACAAGAATTAGAAACCAATCTAATTTGGACAGACTCATAATCTTGGCAAACAAGGAAAACATTGACTACATAAATAGACTCAAAATCATTGAACAAAAATAAAAAAACAATCTTTTAATAAATTGACAAAACAGACCCTCGAACTTTCATAATTAATCACTCAAGATTAAAGTTATCAAATTAATGCACAATATGTCTTCCCTTTGCCCTTGATATCAGGCGTTGTTTTTTTTATATATAATTAATTTGTTTAGTATGTAAACTTTGTTGTTAAAAATAACAAATCCTTTTCTTTTAATGAAACCCTTTATGAAGTGGTTAGTATTCGTTCACACTTTTGGCAACTTTCACCTGTTTCACCTGATCAATTCATTTGGCCAATTTCATTTCTTGATATATTTAATAATTTCATGGCACACTTTTAAGTTTTAACCCTTTGGAGATAAAACATAACCAAAGCCCATTTTAAGTTTAATGGGCCAAAGCTGCTTCGGAACTCTTCTCTGATCTTTCAGTATTCATCCTTCCCCATATATACATAACATAAGAGCTAGTTTAGCATGTGTTGATGCTCATCTTTCCATTCATTTCCAGAGAAAGTGATGGACATCTATAGAATACTAGGTCCAGGTCGGACAGGTTCAGTAACAGGTCGAAACTCGAAACGTGTCGGGTCATGTTGACTTATACGCATATATATTCTTTTTCAACTTCATATAAAATTGGTGTGTCGAATATGAAAACACTATTACGACAATATTGCTCTAGTTTTTCTGAGTAGATCGATTTAGGACATTTCATGCAACAAGTCAGTTACCTAGTGAGTGACTTTTATCTTGTTTGTCTTGTAAAGTATAATAAACATCAGCTAATACACCTATAACTGGAGTGAAACTAACATTCTTTTGGCTTTTTCTGCAGGTATGGACTCATGGAAGCCTGTTCCATTGAAGATGACGAAGGATGCGAGAAACTCTTTAAACATTCATCAAAGGTAAATACGCAACTTAAGATATCGTAGGCATCGATTCCAGTTTCTTAGTTTAGTACTTTAGTGGAGTGGTGGTTTCCTAGTTTAATGCTTTCAAGGTGATGCTTGCTTTCATAGTTTTGTCTTTTGTATGTTTTGTGCATCGGCCATAGTATTGTAAAATGTTTATGTTTGTTTAAGGCATTTGAGAGTAACTAGAAGTATCTGAAGGGTCAATATCCTTATTGGTATATCATGTTATATGCGTTTGTATTATTGATGATCAAACCTAGCTTCCTTTTCTGGTCAATCTTTGTCCGCCCTACAAACGACGAATGCTCTGGAGTTTTGCCTTCACACCCGAGTGATGAAGAGAGTCATAGGTGTTTGGGAAGATTTTTACCATTAGTGTCTTCTAGTTTGATAGAACCAATGTTTTTGTAACTGCATTGTTAACAAGCTGTCCGTGTTATCAGTCCACTAGTCGTATAGGTTTTAAAAATCAGATGATGTGAAAAATAATCAGATTTTAAACATATAGAGCTAGTTTAAAATTGCTTTATCTTTTAATGTGAATTTTTAACATTAACAAAAATGGAGCATGAAATAGTAAATGAATTCTATGAGAAAAATAAAAATTTGAAAATTCAGTTTTATCTGAAATTCTATCATAACTAGCTAGCTCAAATAAAAGTCGTTTATGTTGAGGGTATGCACTACAAATGCAATGACTTTCATTTGAGCGTGACGGTGTAAGAGTATGCGGAATTTGAACAGACAAATACATTTTCTTAATGAATAAACATGTACAAGAACTTACGTTTGTTTGTCCCATATATAATATCACACTTAAGGGGGGAGGAACTATGTTCCAAGCTAATCACATAGAATCAAAACTCAAGAAACAACTATTCTAGTTAGGTATCTTATTTTAATATATTTTTCTGCACTTGTAAAAAAAAACTCAAAGATAAGCTGGATGGATGCAATGAGTGGAAATCAAGATCCGATTACTAATCAACAAAGAAGAGACACAATCTTTTGACGATCTAAAAGCTACCTAACCAATGTAGATATTTATATAAAAAATAACATTCCCATCCAAAAGAGTTAATAGATCTCATGTAAAAACCATTATCTAAACTACATATATGAAGTTACATTATTTAATGAATCACAACTATCATATAATTCAAGGTGAGCAAGTAATCATCAAATTAAATACGTGCCTACTCTTCACAAAGGCAACAAAAAGATGAAATGTGACAAATATGAGAGCATAAACGCTAAGATAAATGTTTCCCTGAGCTCAAACTTGATCCTCACCTAGACATAAGGTCTTGAAGCCGTGCCTCTGGTTTTCAGTGGTCCATCTTATACATGAGCGCTATATCAAGAGAGAGCTCATATGATTAAGTAGTGTTTCTAAAAATACATTCTGATGATAAGATGTTAAAATATAAAAGCTTAAATTTTATAAGATGTTTGTATATGTTATTAATATGAGTAAATGAAAAGTTGTTCTTGAAAGAAAAGAAGAGATTAAACATGGTGTGATTTTCAGAAGAACTAGAAGAGAAGACTCTACTACTAAATATTGATCCAAGAAGAAACCTAATAAGAGATATATGTTGATGGTATATTTTTGACCAAACAAAATATAAATGCACAAAAGTATAATATGAAAGTGGCTAGAAAAGTTAATCCCGACATCCTAAATGTTTTTATCACGAGTTAAATGTGTCACTTTCACGCTAAGTTCAAACTAATTTAAGAAAATCTATATAAAATTGTCATCATATCAAACGTTTTCTAAAAACGTGCTAGGGTTGTAAACTAGTTGAATCACTTATAAGGTACTCGAGATCGGCTCGCTAAAAGCTTAAATCAAGTTGAACTTAAACATATTTGAGCATACTCAAGCCTTCGTTGAAGTACCTTTAGTAAAACAAGCTTGAGCTTCATAAATATACTATTTTACATGTAATATACAATGACATAATATATAATATTATATATTAGATTATGTTCAAGTTAAAAATATATATTGTGTTATATTTAGAATTATAGTTAAAAAATAATAAAAAATACTATATATGTATATAATAGCTGAACTTGAAAAATTAGTCGTGTAATATAATAAATTCAAACTTTATATTAGAGATTTCAACTACCTAAGCTTTTTATTATATTAAACAAATAGAACTCAAACTTACACAAGTTTAGACTCATTTTCCCTATCACTATATGACTTTAAATAATATCATTGCCTCGTGTGAAAGATGATGGCATTGTTAGTCTTTTACATCTATCCATACTGAAAATCCAATATTTCAATTACTTCCTTAAATATATATTTACATGTAAATGAGTTTTGTATTTTTATAAACTTGTATTTCACAAATAAATCTAAGAAAGAAGATGTCTTTATCCCCTACTAGATGGGATAGGCCATGTGATAAACGAGTGGTCAAAGTTGCATAAGTTGATAAGTCGGTGTAAAAAGTTAAAACTATTATTTAATGGTAACCATGTTACATTTACTATTACTTTTCCGAAAAAAATATTGATTATTGATAAATTTACAACTCTAAAATATATATAATAACATTTAAAGTTCGTTTTTAATTTTTTTTTTGTGTGGATGTCATACATTATAAAGGAAAATTGTGAGTGGATAAAAAAGAAAAGTTAATGATAATAATACGAAAAAATATTATATAATAAAATATAAGAGAAAAATGAAAGGTTTTTAATATAATTATAAAGATTGAGATGAAGGATGGAATGTTAATCCTCTGACCACCATATAATCAAAATGATGTATAGTAGTTTGCGTGTATATCAACGATGTAGATCACTGTTTACAAATATTCAAGGAAGGTATATTTTTTACAAATGATTAATTATATACTACAATTAAACTCTCGTTAAGTCGTTAGTTCACACCTTTCTTGTTATTAACATAGATTTCGTATAATTGATGTTATGAACATAAGATAGCAAGAGAAAAAGTATGCTCATGCGTGTATTATTGTAGTATTTGGAATCTACTTCTAAAGGGTGACTTCTACCTTAGAGAGAAATTATGATATGTAATCCTTATAAATATTAGAGAGAATCAATGCATGTGATGATGGATACCAAGATTAAAAAGGACTTAAAGTTGTGTACCTTACGAAATACAAAGTAGAATTGACGTTGATCTTTATCATATTTAAAATTAATACATCAAAAAAAAACTTTAAGAGTAATATTTGTTCATTTACAAATGTGGTTATTAAAATCTCTTGATTGAAAACCAAGAAGTGAACGTAAGATGTATTCATGGTAACTAGCGGATTAGACCCGCGCTTTGTCGTGGTATGGTTTTAATGTATACGAGAATGTCATAATAATAGTTTTTGAGTTTATAAAAATTGATAGATGTAATTTGATAATTTACGCGTTAGTACTAACCATCCGTAAAAAGATAAGAAAAATAACGAATACATAAATTGTGACTTTATTATAATTAACAAGTTTTATTATAAACTGGTTAAAATTTTTTTTGACAAAACCCGGATACTCATATATAAACCTTAAAAAAATTCAAGTGATTAAATGTAAATTTAACATAACTCGAATTTTTAAGTATAATTTTTTTAAAAAATTAGGTGAATAAATGTAAATTTAACCTAACTCGAAGGCTTATGTCTAAAACTTTACAAAAAATTCAGGTTATTAAATATAAATTTGACATAACTTGAAGGCTTAAATATAAAAATTTAAATGAAACAAAATGAGTAGTATCAATCTAAAAAGAGAGAGAAAGTGTTGTGTTTAATTTAAAAAAATCCTCAAACGTTTAAAAGTAAAATTATAACAAAATAACGAAATAGTTTTTTTATTAATTTTAAGAAAAAAATTATTGTGGTGATAGTGAGAAAAACTTTATCTTCACTACTTATGATCTTTTCTATTTGTTATATATAGTGATATGTTGGGTGTTATCGAGTCTTTTTTTCGACCTGCATTAAGCACAAATATATTTGTGTATTATTATTATTATTATTATTATTATTATTATTATTATTATTATTATTATTATTATATAAACATTTCATAGTTATATACTTAAGTGCTTAAATTAAAAAATACTTAAATCAAATAGCATTAAGTTATAATAATATAAATAATAATGGTATTTATTTTAACATTAATTGAACATATTATAAATAAGATAGTACTAAAACAAATATATATTAAAGAATGTATTAATTAATTTGTTTATTAAGTATGAGAAAATTAGGAACTATTAAATTACAAGTATGTCATCCTCATATGTTTTATATATAACATAGATAAAATAGATGTAGATTGTTATTATAATCATTAGTACAAAAATATTTGATAATTAAATAGTTAGTATTCAAATTAGATACTACTTATTTATAGATTTATTATTATTATTATTATTATAAAAGTATTAGTACTTATATAGTTAAATATTCAAATAAGATTACCCTTATTAATAATTTTAAATATTAATTTAAACTATATATATATATATAATATGGTGAATTAAATAATTTGATATTATTAAATAATATACTAATAATATGAATTAGTTAATTAATGCATTGATTAGAAGAAATTTAATAAATGAGAGACAAAATAGGAATAATTGCATATAACACTTGTACTTAATGCTTAATAAGTTGTCTTAGGTGTCTTAAATTTTTGTGAAATTATATTTGTGTTCCACGTTTATACATTATATAGTATGATATTATTAAATAATATACTAATAATATGAATTAGTTAATTAATGCATTGATTAGAAGAAGTTTAATAAATGAGGGACAAAATAGGAATAATTGCATATAACACTTGTACTTAATGGTTAATAAGTTGTCTTACGTGTCTTAAATTTTTGTGAAATTATATTTGTGTCCCACGTTTATACATTATATAGTAGTATAGATAAGTAGACCAGAAAATTAGTTAGAAGATATTATTTGTGTGGTTTCAACTTAATTATTCTATACATAAATTCTTATTCATAAAAATAAAAATAGTATATGACAGAACATCTCATTGAATAATAATTATTACTAACTAGTATTAAGCCTCTTACGTTGTAGCGGAGACGTAAATCCATGTCAAGTATCCCTAGTGACACATCACCCGCCAGTGACCAATTAAACCGAAAAAGCTCGTATTGTTGTTGTTGTTGTCGTTTTTGTTGTTGTTGTTGTTGTTGTTGTTGTAGTTGCAGTTGCATTTGTTGTTGCTGTTGTTGTAGTTGTTGTTGTTGTTGTTGCAGTTGCAGTTGTTGTTGCTGTTGCTGTTGCTGTTGTTGTTGCTGTAGTTGTTGTTGTTGCTATTGTTGTCGTCGTTGTTGTTGTTGTTGTTGTTGTTGTTGTTGTTGTTGTTGTTGTTGCTGTTGATGTTGCTGTTGTTGTTGCTGTTGCCGTTGTTGTTGTTGTTGTTGTTACTGTTGATGTTCCCATTGTTGTTGTTGTTGTTGCTATTGTTGTTGCTGTTGCTGTTGTTGTTGCTGTTGCGGTTGTTGTTGTTGTTGTTGTTGTTGTTGGTGGTGGTGGTGGTGGTGGTGGTGATGGTGTTGCTGTTGCTGTTGCTGTTGTTGTTAGTGGTGTTGTTGGTGTTGTTGTTGCATGATATAGTATAATCATAAAGAGAACGTCTGGTAGAATTCAATACTTCCATGATATAGTATCAATATTGTGCTTATCTAAAAGTGACCTCAAGAATCTACAAAGCTTAGTCGTTTCTACTACCCAATTCACCCGAGAGGAAGAGACTTCTCTATTTTTTGTGGGTAACTTAAAGACTAAATTCAGATATGATATGATGAACGAAGCTAAGAGAGAGGATGATGAGCATAATAGAAGAACATAAACGATAAAAAGAGCAAGAACCAACATCTCTACATTGGTATATGATGAGCTATTGAAGAGGGTTGGGTACACAACAAGAATTCAATAGTCATCAAAAGCTTTAAAGGGAATCAATATACATATCCTATAACAGAATGGGGATATGTTGAGAAAACCAAAGAATTGGTGTTGTTGAGGAATGATGAAGGAAAGAAAGCTGAAAAGATAAGAATTTTTTATCCAGTGGAGATCAACTTTCTTCACCCAAGCTACACATCATATTTGCATGACAAGTTCTTTCTAAAACTTGCTGATGAAAGAGCTCAGAATGATCTATGTCTCTATATACATATGCCTCTTACCATCTTTACTACTTTCCTAATTAATGATGACTTATTTTGATTTAGAACATAATTGGTATACTAGTTTAATTAATTTAAAACACACACCTACCCACCCCACAACTACACTAAGCACACACACTTTTTTTTAAAACGGCAAATCTAACGTACTTAATTTTACGTTACATCAAATTATACCATGCCTAGATATGAAAATAAGACCTTCAATCTGAAAAGCAAAGCTTCTAGCATATGGGTTAACATCATATTGACTCTACGCGCACACACTAGTGTTAATGGATATTGATATAAGTGAAATATCAAATAAAACTCTTAGAGCATTCACAACTTGTTTCCCCTATATATATGTGAGTAGGTGTCCTATGGGGATGGTTGTGAGTGATTGTAAGTGAAAGAGATAAAAAACTTATGGGGATTGTACTGTATTTTCTCATATTTGTGAAAACAAAATACAACCCCCATAAAATTTTTAACATTTTTTTGAAAATGATCGTAAGTGGATGAGAGATAAAATGAAATGATAAAGGTGTGAAAATATTGTTTATTTGAAAAGTAAAAAGAAAAAGTAGTAATTCTAGTATAGTTATAAGGTGATGATAGGGGATGAATTATGAATGCTCTTATTCTTGAGAATTTTAAGAACTTCTTTTACATATTACACATGTGTAAGTATATGTATAAAAGAAAATTATGCTACATATATATAAAGAAATAATTACTAAAGTTTTTATACAATTAAAATTATTTATGAACTGTAAAAAGTTAATATAAATGTGTTCATAGTAATTTTCAAAGCTTTTATATAAAATTAAAATTCTTAATATAACACTCACCTATAATTATAAAATGATAACTTGACAACTATACCTTAAAACCATTAAAATTAAGTGTGTTTTTTCTGAACAACTGGATTTATGAATAATAAGTAAAATTTGATTAGCAAGTAACTAGCCAGAATAAAACATAGCAGTTATGATATCATAAGAAAAATGATTAGCTTAGAGCATTCACAATCCACCCTCACCCCATCCTTATAATTACATTAAAAATATTTATTTTGTCTCTTTTTTTATTTAAATAATATTTTTTCATACTTTTATTATTACATTTTTTCTCTCATTCACTCACAATTACTTTAAAAAAGATTTAAAAAATTATTGGGGTTGTACCGTGATTATCCAAATATAAGGAATCAGAGTACAACCACCATAAATTTTCTTTCTTCTTCACTCATAACCACTCACAATCATCTCGTAAAATATAAGGCACCCGCTCACATAAAAATAGAAAAAATGTTGTGAATACTCTTAGAAAAAGACTCCCTGACAAAATTATTATGAATAATAAAAAAATAAATAAAAATAAAATATAGATCTTCTTGTTGATACTCTTCTTAATAACCGCTTTGAACCTGTTAGCCAAACATAAATTATGAAAAGCTCTAACTCAAATTAAATATCATGTACCATGCTATTTAAGATAGTAACTAGTGTCGTCACCCGGACGTGTTGCGCGCCAGACGGACAGATCAAACTAAGGCTCACATTAATGCATATTGTCTAATCGCATTTTTACCATCATATTCATTTTCTAATTAACAAAACCACTTGGAATTTATATATTGCATTATAAAAATTTATTAAATTAAAACGCTCATAAATGACAATCCTTTGTGATTGTAAACAATGTGTTTATCGCGCTGTCACGCCCCAACCTTAATGGCAGAATCGTCGAGATATGAGGGTTAAGATTGTTTACAACCACATATCACTATCTTTAAATTAAAATGATCATTATCATAAGTTTCAAAAGCATGCAAGTTACAACCATTATTCTAGGTCCAAAATCCTAGATTTGAGCAAACTTTAAAAGACAACTTCAATCTTGAGCATTTCCTGAAACATGTTAAAAATAAAGGTCAACTATGAAAGTTGGTGAGTTTCCAAGGGTTTATTATACATAAATATATCAAAAAGATTACAAGTAGCAATTCATGTCAATGGTTATGAATTATGCAAGATTATAAAACACATATAACTACAATCAAACCTTGACCAAGATTAAGATTACAAGTTTATAACGATTAGCTAAGTGTATTTGGTTCCCATTATGAACAAGTAATACGTCATCAGGAGCTGGCAATACATCGTCTTTAGCATCAAATAGGCTTGTCAGACCCATAGATCTATGACGTCGCCAGACTAGCAATAGTTAATGATTGTCAACATATAATGCATCTCATATAAAGCTTACAATAACACAAATAATCATGACAAAATATAAGTATGAATTGCAAGTGCATTACAAGTATAAGACGTTTACAAGTGTAAGTTTGATAAGTGTATCGGCTATAACAATTTCCTTACTAGGATGGTAACGAATGTCACAGTCGTAATCACTAATCAACTCCACCCAATGACGTTGTCTCATATTGAGATCTTTTTGATTAAAAACGTGTTGAAGGCTTTTGTGATCGGTGTAGACTATACATTGAGTTCCATAAAGGTAGTGCCTCCAAATCTTGTAAGCAAAAACTACAGCACCAAGCTCGAGGTCATGTGTTGTGTAATTCACCTCGTGGACTTTCAATTGTCTCGATGCATAAGCTATGACCTTTCCTCATTGCATGAGAACACAACCAAGGCCTTGTTTAGATGCATCACCACACATGGTGAAATCATTGTTTCCATTAGGTAGGGTCAAAATAGGAGCATTGCACAACTTGTGCTTTAATGCTTCAAAAGCTTCCTCTTGTTCAGACCCGCACTCGAATGGTTTATTATTTTGTGTCAAAGAAGTAAGTGGCTTTGTGATTCTCGAAAAGTTGGCAATGAATCGCCGGTAATAACCAGCAAGACCAATAAAAGAACGAACTTCGGTTGGAGTTGTAGGAACACACCAATTCTTCACAGCTTCCACCTTTGCAGGTTCAACATGAATTCCTTGGCTATTCACCACGTGTCCTATAAACTGAACTTCCTCAAGCCAAAATTCACACTTCGATAATTTCACGTACAGTTGTTCTTTCTTCAACAAGTCAAGAACTTGTAGCAGATGAAGTTCATGGTCGGTATTGGACTTGGAATAGATGAGTATGTCGTCAATGAAGATGATCACAAACTTGTCTAGATACGGCTTGCATACTCGATTCATGAGATCCATGAAGACAGCGTCAACAATTTGTTAAACCAAAAGGCATAACCATGAACTCATAGTGCCCATATCGAGTACGAAACACCGTCTTTAGGATATCATCATCATGGACTCATTATTGATGATAACCAGAACGTAAGTCAATCTTCGAGAAAATGGCAGATCCTTGAAGTTGGTCGAAAAGATCATCGATACGAGGAAGAAGGTAACAGTTCTTGATGGTAAGCTTGTTAAGTTCACGATAGTCGATGCACACACGAAACGACCCATCTTTCTTCTTCACGAATCGAACGGGTGCACCTCAAGGTGAAGAGCTAGGATGAATAAAACCCTTCTCGGATAGTTCTTAAATTTGACTAGATAGCTCTTGCACTTCTGATGGTGCAAGTCGATATGGTGACTTAGCCACGGGGTTTGCTCCCGGAATCAAATCGATTTTAAACTCGACTTCACGCACGAGAGGTAAACCATTAAGGTTATCGGGAAATACTTCGGGGAAGTCTCGTACAATCGGTACATCTTTAAGATCTTTTCCTTTGACTTTCGTGTTGACCACATAAGCCAAGAAAGCCATGTAGTTCTTGCTTAAGCATTTTCGGGCTTGGGTGCATGACATAAGTTTGAGCCCTTTGGAGGATTTGTCACTGAATACTTTCAATGTATCCCCGGTAGACAAAGGAATACGAATGCATTTTTCGAAACAAATAATCTTAGCATGGTTTTTGGATAGCCAATCCATGCCAATGATAACGTCAAAGCTTCCAAGTTTCATAGGAATAAGATCGATAAGGAATTCATGCGCGTCGATACTCAAAATACAATTGTGAATAACAATATCAACGGTGATCGGTTCTCCATCAACGACTTCAACGGTGAGAGGTCTTTCAAGTTTCGTATGTGGTTTAACAAGAATGGATTCAAACTCTAACGAGACAAAACTCTTATCGGCTTAGAGTCAAATAGAACGTAGGCATAAGTATTATTTATAAGAAAAATACCTGTTTAGTTTTAAAGGTATTTAACGATATAGGTAAAGCATCAAAAGAACTAGACCATAAAAGATGAGGTTGGGTTTAACATACCATTCACCATGTTGTTGTTTGCTTGTGCTTGATTTGCGTTGATATTGAAAGCACGTCCTCGGGCTTGTGGAACGTTTCCCGCAAGACGAGGGCATTGTGGGCGGAAATTACTAGGTTCCCCACAGTTGTAGCAAACACGATTTGCGACCATCGCGACATTGTTTGGAGCACGATGACAAGTCGCCACTAAGTGTCCATATTTATCGCACAAAGTACAGATGCGGCATGGAGCGTTCTGATGGGATGTGATTTTTATGTGTTAGAGCGTTTTAATCTCGAGTGTTTATATACTTTTAGTGATTATATTTGTTTGAATAGCGATGACTACGAGTTATGCTTGGTTGTAGGTAAAAGGATTAAAACAAGGATGTTAGAGGACGGGGGAATGCATATACAAGAAGCCAAATAAAGAAAACAAGAAATTGGAGAAGCACTGGCCGTAACTTACGGTGGAATGGAAAAAAATAGAAAAGAGCGCCGTAAAGCAGAAGCTTTGAACCGTAAGATAGAGTTTGCACTATGGTTGGCCGTAACTTACGGCTGCACCACCGTAACTTACGGTGGGAAGGAAGCCAGAAAAA
>BJCM01207994.1:0-11543 GCA_018326385.1 Flaveria bidentis
AATCAATCGTATGACTCAGTCGCATGACTGAGCCAGTCGCTTGGCTCAGTCGTACAAATGAAGACTGTAACCTATAAATACCACTTAATTCGTGGAAAAATAAGAGACTTCGAAGATCAATAACCCTAGCCATCCAAGTTCGTCCAGAACGTCCCTTCTAAGTTCATAGAACGTTTCTGATCATTCCTAGTCTATTCTTAACGTATTCTAATCGTTAGGATTGATCGGATTAACGTTTTCCCTGATTGGATCGCCAATCAAATAGGATTCTGCACTATTTTATCTGGTTTCACGTTGAATCAGTTAGTACTCCGTACGCTATCGGTCCTAATAGTGAAAAAGAAAGATGGTAGCATGAGGATGTGTATTGACTACTGCGAGTTGAATAAGCTAATGGTGAAGAATCGGTTTCCATTATCAAGGACTAATGACTTGTTTGATCAGCTCCAAGGTGCAAGTTGGTTCTCATTTGACCAACATGCCAACTGCTTTTACGGATTTGAAGAACCAAGTGTGTCGATCGATGTTGGAAAATCAATGATTGTGTTTATTGATGATAACTTGATTTACTCCAAGAGCGAGGAGGAACATGATAGTAACATTCGAGAGGTGTTAGAGACGTTGAGAAAGGAGAAGTTTTATGCCAAGTTCTCCAAGTACGTGTTCTGGTTATGCGAAGTTCAGTTTTTGGGTCATGTGGTGAATCCCGAGAGGATTATGGTGGACCCGGAAAAGGTGGAGGTGGTGATGCAAAGAAATTCTCCAAATACGCCATCCGATATCCGAAGTTTCTTGGGTTTGGCTGGCTATTATTGGAGATTCATTCGAGACTTCTCCAAGATAGGTTCTCCATTGACTCACAAGGATGTAAAGTTTGTATGGGGTCAAGCTCAAGAGAGGCTTTTGAGGAGTTAAAGGAAAGGTTGACTCAAGCTCCTGTTCTATCATTACTCGAAGGAAGTGAGTATCTAGTCGTTCATTCACATGCTTCTTACTCTGGGTTGGGTTGCATACTGATGCAGCAAGGAAAGGTTATAGCTTACGCATCCCGAGAATTGAAAGTTCATGAGGTCAATTATCCTACTCATGACTTGGAGCTAGCAGTTGTGGTCTTTGCATTAAAGATTTGGAGGCACTACCTATACGGGACAAAGTGCATCATCTTCACAGACCACAAGAGCTTGAAGTACTTCTTCGAGCAGAAGGACCTGAACATGAGGCAAAGGAGATGGTTGGAGCGCATAAAGGATTATGACAGCAAGATCCATTACAATCCGGGCAAGGCTAACATGGTGGCAGATGCCCCTAGCCGAAAAGAGAGACCCGAGCCAATTCGGGTAAAGCTTATCAGTTGATTATGACCTTTGACGTTATGTAGCAGGTCAAGGAGTTCCAAGATGAGGCGTTGAAAGAGGATAAACTTAACTCTTAAATGCTTAGAGGTCTAGTCGTGGAGTTGGGTGAAAACACCAATGTTGTTAGAACCCAATTCGGACGGATATGGATTCCTCGTTATAGGGATCTACGTGGGAAGATTATGGATGAATCTCATAAGACTTGATACTCTATTAATTCGGGTGCTACAAAAATGTATCAAGACATGAAGAAAGATTATTGGTGGCCAGGTATGAAATGCAATGTAGCGGAGTATGTGAGTAAGTGCCTTACTAAAACTGAAGGTCGAGCATCAAAACCCATACACGAATATCCAACCCTTGGATATACCAGAGTGGAAGTGGGAGCATATCAGCATGGACTTTATTACAAAGCTACCACGTACCACGAAAAGGTATGATGCCATATGGGTGATAGTTGATCAACTGATGAAGAGTGCTCACTTCCTACTGATTCGCGAGACATATTCATCTAAGAGGTTCGTGGATCTGTACATTAAAGAGGTTGTAACTCATCATGGTGTGCCAGTGTCTATTGTTCTAATAATGACACCCGGTTTACATCTAAATTTTGGAAGAAGTTCCATGATGCGATGGGGACGAGGTTACATATTAGCACGGTATATCATCCACAGACGAATGGTTAGTCGGAAAGGGCAATTCAAATGCTAGAAGATATGCTTCGGGTATGCTTCATTGATTTTGGAGGAAGTTGGGATGACCACTCACTGTTAACTGAGTTCTCATATAATAATATTTATCATGCCAACATTGGTATTCCCACTTATGAGATGCTATATGGTAGAAGATGTAGAACACTCGCTTGTTGGAGTGATATTGGTTAGAAGGAGTTGGGAAGTATCGAGATAATTGAGGCTACAACTGAGAAACTTGAAAAGATCAAAGCCTTCATGTAGGCAGCCAAGGATTAGCAGAAGTCGTATGGTGTTATAAGACGTAGACTGATTGAGTTCCAGGTGGGTGATAGATTTATGTTGAAAGTCTCATCCAGGAAAGGTATCATTCGGTTTTAAAAGCGAGGCAAGTTGAGTCCAACGTACATAGGACATTTTTGAATCATTGCTCGAGTAGGAGAGATGGCCTATAGTTTGGAGTTACCCGATGAGTTAAGTGGAATTCACCCAAAATTCCATGTATCTCATCTACGGAAGTGTTTAGCTAATGTGAATATGGTTGTTCCATTTGAAAATATCAAAGTTGATAGCTCAATTATGTGGAGCAACAAGTGGCAATCATTGATCGTAAGGAGAATAGGTTGAGGGATAAAGTAGTTCCCCTTATGCGTGTATAGTGGAAGCACAGGAAGGGATGTGAGTCTACATGGGAGACTAAAGAAGAGATGAGGCAGCATTACCCACATTTGTTTGAGGAATAATAGTTTTCGGGGATGAAACCTATATAAGGGGGTGAACTTGTAACACCCGAATATTTTTAAAGATGAGAAAAGTTTCAAAAAGGACAAAAGTGTCAAAAAGGACAAAAGTTTCAAAAAGTTGAGGGGTTAAAAGTGTCAAAAAGGACAAAAGTTTCAAAAAGTTGGTGTAAAAGGTGGACATGGCCGCCCATGTTGTCTACACACATCACTTCATTCCGATATCTCTAGAAAGAGAAAGAGCAGAGCTCGGTTTGAAGAAGAACAAGAAGGAATTCAAATTCAAGGTAAGAATTTTTGGTTTTGTGATGTTCTTGACCGGCCTATGCCTCGTTTATTTGTTTATATGTTTTTCATTGTGTGTTTTGGTTGGTTTCTAGGTGTTTGAACTCATTTGCAAAAGGGTTTGATGAATTCATACTCAAAGGTTGTCAAAGGTGAGTTCTAGAACCCCCTTTTTGCATGTTTTACATGATTTTGGGGCTGGAAATGCATGTTATGATGTTTTTTTAAATGGGTTTTACACCCGTATGTATATGTACGTGAGTATGTGGGTGGGTTATGTTTTTTAGTGCTATGATGATGTTATGTTCATGTTATGATGCTTAGGATGTTAGAACTAAGCTTAGAACATGTTCAGATTGATGATTGGGACTGAATTATGATGATTTTAGAATATGTTAGTTGCCTATGCGCCTAGATTGGTCCATGCGCTTAAAGGTCATAACTGCCTAAGTGTGGTCCCATGCGCCCAAAGTTCATACGCACAAATAGTAGCCATGCGCCTAGAAAAGGTTGGACTTGGCAAAGTGTTCATGCGCCTAGGCACTCATGCACCTGCATAGTGCCCATGCACCTAGAATTTGCCTAGAATGACTAAGTGACGGGCCATGCGCCCAATAGTGACCTTGCTCCTAGAAATTTCCCATGCACCTAAGTGTTCCCCATGTGCCTGAAAAGTCATGCGCCTGCATAGGGCTCATGCGCCTATGCCTTAGAAAATATTATGAAATTTTTTGGGAAACGTAAAGAGTAGGCTTTGACTTGGGGTGTTCCTAGGGGTAATGTAATTTGACTTTTATGAGGTCACATGTGATGTATGATGTGTCTATTGATGTTATGCTTGTTCGGTTTTGTAGAGGTTTATCAAAGTCATATTAACCATTAATATGTCAAAACGCAGCGGAGTAATAATCAAAAACCATTTTAAGATTAGTTAATTTATACATCAAATTCATGTGTAAAACAAAACCCTTTAACAAGGATCTTTATATGGAAGAACATGCTATCAAACAAACATTCAAAACATCATATACTACCTCCTAGAACTCATGGATGAAGAGGGAAGATGATGATTGAAAGCTAAATCTTTAAAGTAGAATACCTCAAGAGGTGATACCCACAAGCCCTTCCAAGACACCTACTTGCTAGGTAGTAAAAACACCAACTTGTTTCTCTTCTTGTAGATCTGAAAACCCCAAGCAAAAAAAACGAATTTTTTAGCTCACAAATTTGCCAAGAGAGAGAGAGAATATTGCTTGAGTGTGTGTAGGAGAAAGTGTGTTTCTTGATAGAGTGTAAGTGTGTAGAAAAAGGTTTTCCAAAACCAAGACAAGCTAGTACCAATGGCCCCTTTTTGGGCGGCCGAATTGCATCCCAAATGGGTTTCCCCCCATTTTTAGTTTTATAAAATTACACTCTTAACCCATTGTTTTATTAAATTAAAACCCCTTTTTAATTTTATAATACTAACACACTTGTATTTGTCATTGTTTAACTATCTTAAATAATGAAACAAATAACTTCTCATGAACAAATTATCCACACAACATTGTTCATTTACAAAAGCAATGATTTAGAAAACCCATTTTCTTAATTGATGTTTAATATTTATTTGTATGATCTTATCTACGAATAAATATTTATTGGAGTTTGTTTGGCTTGTTATTGGGTATGACCCGACTTGGATCATAACGTACTAACCACATCAATCTTGTATGTGTCTTAGGCATATAAGATCCAACAATGCTTATGTATGGCTATGTTTATATTTATGTTCCTTATTATGTATGTTTATTTTCCATGGCTTTACGTGGTATGTTTATGAAGGAAATGAAAAGTATTATGTAACGTAAAGTGGAAGATAATGAAAAGAGGAATGTATTGAAAGAATGCAAGCATTAACGAATGAATGAAAGTAAGAAAGTATTGCAAGTAATGTATGGAGTTTCACACCTAATGAAGGGTGTTAGCTCAACTGTGTGCAAGTTAGCTACCTCGGAAGGATGCACACTAGAGTCTAATCTTTGTGATTGACCATTCATATAGGATCCTTGCTTCTTGCCCTAGGTACTAGAGTCAGCTTCGTGCATAACATTTGAGGTCTATGATAGACCTTAGACCTAGTAACCAGCTTCATGCACAATGTTCAAGGTATAACACATGGCATTGGTCCAGAATTAAAGATGAATGATAGTGATGAGTGTACTTGCCCAAGGTACTTGAGTCAGCTTTGTGTATAATGTTCAAGGTCTATGATCGACCACAAGCCTAGTAACCAGCTCCGTGCACAATGTTCGGGGTATAGTACATGTCATCGGAAGTTAACAAATGTACGAAAGATAAGTAAGGAAAATTATGAATGAAAGACGTGCAATGATGAATGAACGAAAGTTAATGAACAAATGATGATCAAGATAATAATGTTATTATCTTTGTGTATGCATGATGTATGATCACATATGAAAGTAAAGAACGGTTTTAAACGAAAGTAAAGAATATTTTATTTTAAAACTAGAATTCACTCAGTAACGCTGACTTTTATGTGTTTCTGATAACTAATTACTGAGGATGGAACGAGCGGCTACTTGGCTTATTTTAGATGACATCCATTTTGTATAACGATAATGTTTTTCAATGTAATGCAACGAGGTATTTTGTAATTTGTCAACGAATGTATTATTTTACAAAATCAATTCTAATGATATGAAATGGTTTTAATGTGTTGCCACTATATTGTTTTAGTAATTTGTAAATTTAAATTATATGTTTTATGTGCAATGATTGACCGGTTGTAAGCATCCAGAGAACGGGGCCGAACGGGGCCTTACAACAATCTTGGTAGATTTAACTATGGCAGTTTCTACATCGAAGGGCTTATCAATACTCCTACTACTAATAGACAATTTAGTACAATAAGAAGCAAAAAACAAAACTCTTACTAGCACCAGAATCAATTAACATACAAGCAAGAGTTTGGTTTACTAGAAATGTACTGACATAGCATCGGGGCCCATCCTAGCCTCCTCCAGAGTCATGGTGAATGCCATGGTGCTCGCTCTCTGCCTCTTAGTCCTGGTCTTTTTCCCTACCACGGAACTCTCTGCCCTTGGCTTCTTGCAATCCCTGCTTAGATGGCCATTCTCCTCACAGTTATAACACCTTACGGCCCCACACTCTCTTGCCATATGACCAGGCTTCCCACACTTGAAGCAGATGTTAGATCTACATTAGCATTCTCCCGAATTCTCCTTCCCGCATTTACCACACCTCTTTGTCCCTGCACCGAGTGAGATCATACGCTGGTCGCCCACCTTCGTCACCTTATTGTTTGGAGCGGCTCAACCACGTCCAAACTATTTCCCGTTCCTGTTCTGGTCACCACCACCCTTCTTGTTCACCTCAACCATCACCACCTCCCGCTTGTCATATAGCCTGCCTACCAAATCAAGAACCAACCTGAACATATTCGACCGGGTGGCGATCATATGCCTACAGATATCCGCCGAAAAGCCCTGGTATACCTCTTTATCTTTCTTGACAAAGGTGTCACCTGATCCGGCACCAGTCGTGCCATTTCGTTGAATTTGGTGGTGTACTGTTGATGCATCTTGTCTAACTCTCGGTGAGGACAAAACTCCTTAATCACCAGCTTCTTCAATTCCGGCCACCTCATTCTTCCAATTTCTCGAAGACCCTCGGCTTGGATGATATTGTCCCCCCAACACAGAGTCGAGCCCACAAATGAGTGGGCAACAAATTTCACCTTCTAATCCTCCTGGCACTCGCTGATATCAAGCACAACCTCCATCTCTCGCACCCAGCGATGGGCAGCAACAGCAATGTCATTGCCATCGAATGTTGGGGACTAACATCTTTGAAATGACCTAGAGTTACAGCCCCGTGCTGCCTTAGGCACATGCTCTTCTTCCTCCTCCTCATCAGCAGAAAAAACCATCTCAATCTCTGGTTGCTCTCGCCCTCCTAAGGACCTATTCCTCTCCCTCCTTTCTCCTTCTCTCACAGCCTTGATCACTTCGGTCACCACAGATAGTAAGATCGTTTGCATGACCCAGTGAACCTCCTTTACCACAACCTCCTTCACCAATGTCCTCAAGTTAGAACTCTCATCATCACCCTCCGAATGAGGGGTCTCGGGCTCTTTAGGAGCCAGCTCTTCAGCTCGAGGCCTTCCTCTCGTGACCTGTGGTACAGCACCACGTCCACCATGACCTCCACCTCTAGAAGCCTTTGAAGATCAACTACCAGGCATCCTCTAACACTCTATAAGATCCAAACACCAACATGGTCATTCAAGGTAACAGCTCAGTTTATGTCAAGTATAGTAAGTCCCTAATTACAGTGGCTAGTTGTGATTAGCCACTTACTCTACTCTTCATACCCCAAGCATTTCCTATCCTGACTACATTAGTATCTAAATCTATAAAAAGCTCATAAACCACATAACATGCGCACATAATAACGGTTAACATTAAGAAAATTCCTGATGGCATCCAGCTACTCGAACAGGCAACCCTTCCCTTTGTCCCATTTTCAGTTTAAGTTTAGATTTCTTTTGAAAATTTTAACCCGTTTCACTTAAACTTTGGCTCTGATACCAACTTCTAAGGGCCCGTTCCCGGGACGCTCACAACTAGTCAATTAGTGCACATAAAACATATGATATACATTAACTTTACTAAAATATTGCAACAGAATCATTTTAAACAACTTATTTCATATATATAAATAATTGCTTTTGAAAAAGTAATACGACATTTATAACCATTACAAAATATCGTTTTTTTGCATTAAATGCAAAAACATCTTTGCAACATAAATTGGATGCCATTAAAAATAAGCCAAGTAGCAACCCTTTCCATCCTCAGCAACATCTACCTGCCAACTGGAAGCACATAAAAGTCAACGTTGCTTAGTGAGTTCTAGTTTGTAAAAACATTATATTACCTTTTATTCATTAAAACATTTTCTTTACCATCGCACATGATTACACATCATACGTACATCAAGGTAATAATTATTATCTTCCATCATCGTTCGTTTCGCACATATCGCACGTATAGAGTAGTCACAAAGACTAACTCCTCATGTGTGTGTGAACCCTCATGGGTTTAGCCAAAATCGCATGTTGCCTCATGGGTTAGCCAAAATCGCACGCTACATAATACACAGTTAATACCACATCGCACGTAATGGAGTAGTCACCAAGACTAACTCCTACTGTGTGTATGAACCCTTATGAGTTAGGCAAAATCGCACACTACATAGCACACATGAAAATACAACATAACACGTATTGGAGCACTCACTAAAACTAACTCCTACTGTGTGTATGACCCCTTATGAGTTAGTCAAAATCGCACGCTATTAAATTAAAAACACGGTTGTTCCAACAACTCTCATTGAGTTGTGAACCTTCTTCTATTTGCTTGCAAGACTTTTCATTCATTCATTCATTATGTATTTTCCACTTTCATGATCTTAAAACTTTCACCTCATTAAGATAATACTTTACATTCATTATCATAATCACACCATGTAAAGTCACATCATAATACGTAATAAGGAACATAAAGAAACATAACATGCATAAGCATAACATCATTATACATGACATATCACACATCATTCATCATCATAAATTCATCTTACATTACCCTCTGGAACATCCCAAGTCAAAGCCTACACTTATATTTTTCCTAAAATTCAGAAAAATATCCTAAGTCTTAGGCGCATTGGCACTATGCATGTGCATGACTACTATGTGGGTGCATGGCTGCTTAGGCACATCGAGCACTTAGGTGCATGGGAAATTTCTAGGTGCATGGGCACTATACGGGCGCATGGCCAACACTTAGTCATTCTGGCAAGGTTCTAGGCGCATGGGCAATCTAGGCGTTTGGGGCACTTAGCCAAATTCAGCCTATCCTAGGCGCTTGAACACTATTTGGGTGCATGAGGAAAAAGACTTAGGCGTCTAGACAGTTGGGCGCATGGGCCACTGCTTAGGCGCATAGGTTACTAACATACCATAAATCATTTTAAAATAGTCCCAATCATCATTTCAACATGTTCTAAGTGTATTTCTAATATTCTAAGCATCATAACAAGAACATGGCATCATTAATACATCAAGAACACCTAAAAATCATAACCCACCCACATCACACATACACACACATACGGGTGTAACACCCTCATTTATAAAAAACATTCACACATGCATTTTCAACCCCAATATTAGTTGAAACATGTAAAAAGGGGTTCTAGAACTCACCTTAGTAGCCTTTGGGTATGACTTCATTCAAACCCATTTGCTATGAGCTCAAACACCTAAAACCCACCAAAATACAAAACTCGAACACACACACAAACACATAAGCATATAACAGTGGTATAGGCCAGTCAAGATCATTCCAAAACCAAGAATTCTTACCTTGCATTCGGAATTCTTCATCTTCTTCTTCAAAACCCGAAAACTTAATCACTTTCTCTCTAAATCTGGTTGAAAAGTGGATGTGCAACCCACATGGGCGGCCATACCACCTTTTACATCAACTTTAGAAACTTTTTGTCCTTATAACACATTTAACCCCTGAACTTGGTTTAAAATGTGCTTTTCTATTTTTCTTTAATTTTATTCTTTCTTTATTGTCACTAAAAAATATCCGGGTGTTAAAGATTCCACCGTCGGTCGGGGTATGATAGAATGGTATCAGAGCCATGGTTGTAGGGAATTATGATTTGGTAAGCTTCAGTTTATTCCATTGTTTCATAACAATACTCCCCCTAAACTGATGCTTGCCATACCTTGAATTTAAAGATCTTCTCTGTCACATGTCTTCTTGATCAACGGATGTTCAGGCACAATTCACTGATGTTCCTTCCCTCAGATTAAGCTCCTCCTAATATATTTCTGACAAAGGTTAGAATCTCTTGAGAATACTTCTTGGTATTGGATATGGGTTGTATCACTCTTGGATTACAGTTCATATCACAACTCAAGGATTAGAATGTATTAAGCATATGGTGAGGCTTTAAACCTCAATAAACTGCATGAGGAACATGAATCAATGTTGAACACACTGCCACCATTTTGAAATAACTTGATAAATGACATTTTCAGATAATGAATACTCCCTTGATTAAAGTCCAGCTAACTGTCCGCTTAGTAGTCAGACACGGGTGCAAAACATCAACAAAAAAATGTTAGCTCAGATATTTCAAAAAGGTACGTGCCCATTGGTTGCAATCATCCATGTTCATGTTTTTATTTTCTTTTTGAAGTCCTGTTCATCAACTGTTCATAAGCATTTCTTGCAACACATCCATATTTCTTTGCTAATCCACATTTGTTTGCAAAGCATCCGCATTTGTTTGTAAGGCATCCGCATTTGATTTCAATGCATCCGCATTTGTGCTTAGAGTACCCGCATTTGTTTATAAGTCAACCGCATTTGGTGTCAAGGCATCCGTATTTGGTGACAAGTCATCCGCATTTGTGACAAGTCATCCGCATTTGTTGCCAAGTCATCCGCATTTGGTGACAAGTTATCCGCATTTGTGACAAGTCATCCACATTTGGTGACAAGTCATCCGCATTTGTGACAAGTCATCCGCATTTGTGACAAGTCATCCGCATTTGTGACAAGTCATCCGCATTTGGTGACAAGTCATCCGCATTTGTGTATAACACATCTGCATTTGTGTATAACACATCCGCATTTGTGTATAACACATTCGCATTTGATGAAGCTTCATCCGCATTTGTTTTGTTCATCCGCATTTGTTTTTAGACTTGAACAAAAACGATTTCACACAGCAGTGCAGGTCGGGAAATCAATAGTAGCTTCCATTTCTTCATCTTTTCTTTGTTTTTAATGATAATCGTGTTCAATTGTATCGAATTTTGAAGGAATAATCCAGTGAATGATTATATTTCTTCAAATTGTAGCATATTAGAATAGATCTGTGATTTTTCTTGTTGATTTTTTAGATGAACAAATGTGTTTTTTTATGTTAATCTTGTTCAATTGCATTGAATTTTGAAGGAATAATCATGAGCGTGTTCAAGATTCTTCAAATCGAACCATAGTTGAACAAATTTGTTGGTTTTTCTTCTGATTTTGGGTATGAACAGGTGGGTTTTTGATGAACGGAGACTTTTTTTTTCATTTTTCTTCTTTTCTTCATTCTTCTTGACATCATTAAAGATGAAATCATATCTGAAACGTAGAAAAATCCAGCAACCAACAGCTCTGATACCATTTTGCTAAATCAATATTTCAGATTCATTGAGCTTGGATCTTAGGATTCATCTCGTTCAGATCTAGAAATCAAAATTAAGATGGGTGGACGTGTGTGAATCAAAGAACAAAGAGATAGATAATAATAATGTTATGATTTCATTGATGTTGATAAACAAGTTACAATGAGAATCATAGATGGCTGGTGAA
>BJCM01207995.1:0-26878 GCA_018326385.1 Flaveria bidentis
ACTACTAGCCCCCTCCCCCCAATTGTGTCCACCTCCCTGTGCCCCCCACCTGCGCTCGCCTCCCTCTGCCGGCCACTATCTCCGCCGGACCCTACCTCCGCCTCCGGCCACTCTCCGCCGCCGGCCACTCTCCGTCACCACTCCCTCTCACAACCATCGGTCCCCCTCTTCAAGGTTAGTTTTTTTAGTTTGTTTGATTTGTGGTTTATGAAGTATGTTTATGATTTGGTTTAAGTTTTTAGTTGACTTGTTGTTTATGTAATATGATATCTGATTTGGTTAATATGATTTGTTATTTGGTTTATGGTTTTTTTGATTTGTGATATTAGATGGTATGATTCGTGATTTAGGTTAGGATTTTGTTTGATTTGTGATATTAGTAGTATGATTTATGATTTTAGTTTTGTATGATTAGTGATTTTAGTTTGTATGGTTAGTGATTTGGTTTAGTATTTGGTTTGATTAGTGGCATTTGTAGTACGTTGATGCTAATGAAAATGATGTGGAAGAACATGGTACCACATCAGATCGAGAATATATGACTCTGTTATAAGATGAAATTGCTGAGCAGTTAATGAAGAATGTTGAATAAATAATTTAAATGAAATGTATTTGTATGGTTTTATGAATATTATTGCAGTGTTGTATGACTTTTATTTATATTTTAATGTATTTGTATGACTTTTATTTATATTTTAATGTTTAAGTACTTTTAAAAGTTTAAAAAATAGGTTTACTTTAATTATAGAATATTTTAGCAATCTGTAGACGTTAAAAATAAGTTGTCTTTTCCTTGCAGACTGCGGACGTTTGGTCCACCTCTTCTGCTGTAGATGTGATCCACAGACCATAGACATTTTCCTATAGAAAAGACAAATAGCACCTAAGACAATCTATGTCAATATTCATACAATTTGACCAAGTACTTTTCCATTGTTGTCGAATTCGTTTTTTACTGTTAAGTTGATAAATCCTAATTAACTTGTAGTGAGTCTTCTTCACAAAAAGTATACTATATGTAGTTAGCATATTAGTTTTTGAATGAATTCATGTATACATTCCATTTAATTTCTGGCTTTCTTGAACTCAAATCTCATTTGACCAGATAAAAAGAAGAACAAAAAACAATGTTAACTTCGTTGTCATTGTCAGAGGAAGAAAACATTACAACTTTTCATATAGAGAACACTTATAATTATTTTTATTTAGGAACAAAATCTGTAATATTAAGCATACTTGAACAAAAAATTTGGCAATTTACTCTAAAATGATATGCTAGGTAGGGTATGTAGAAGACGATTCAATTTGATCTTTATGTTCAACCAAACCTGAAAACAATGGTTTGCTTATTAAAATTTAGGAAACTAGAATTATAACCTAGTATCGATTATCGATAAATCGATTATGAGCCTGGTTTAAGTTATTTTCAAAGTTTTTTTTGTTGTTGTAAGTTTGTTTATTGGGTTTGGTTCCATTGTTTTGAACTTGTAACAAGCATCTCCATATATAATAAAAGAAACCATTTCCAGCCACTTGGCAACATTCCAGCAACTACATTGCCACTTGGTAATTTTTTCTATACATAACATCCACGTGGCACAACCTCAACATCTTTTCACTAAAATACACATGGGTTAAGTTAAAAGCCCGACCCATGTTCCTCCCAGGGTTTATTCAAAAAGGCCCAAAAACATTCTTCAAACCCTAATTTCATCTTCCTCCATATTCAATCGCTACTCTCTCATTCCCTCCTCTCTGTACCAACATTCCTACATCGTATCTACCTTCAATTTCATCTCTACCTACGATCTCATCAATCCGATTACAAGTTAATCATGGTGGTTAGGTAAGCATTTATGATTTTGAGGCATTCGATTTGTATCTTAGCCGACAAGAAATGAGATTTTATCAGTTTTGGAGCATATATTGTCATATATAGTGTGTCCGTCGCTTAACGAATAGTCTAGGCTTAATGTAATACACCTGACATGTTGTAAACACGTGAAACTGAGTCATTCGCAGGAGCATATGCGAATGAGACTCAGTCGTATGACTGAGCCTTGTTAATGGGCCAGTCGTTCGACTGAGAGATGCGATTGGGCCATTCGTAAGACTGAACCATAAGTATGGTCCAGTCGTATAATTGAACCATACGCATGGTCCAATCGCATGAATGGGCCCAGTTGCATCTGATATGGATTGAGGCCTATAAATACGAGTTTCATTGTGTAGAGAGACTAAGGGTTCTGAAATAGTGCCCGGGGCCTAGGTGCTGCTGGATGAGAGGGGAGATCATGCTCGATCTCTCTTTGCCAAGAGTCGTGATTCTTATGTTGTAACGAGCTTGTAATCATTAGGTTTTATCAATGAAACCATTTTATTATAGTTCATGTTATCGTTTGTCTCTTGGTTTTGATTTTGTTTTCTTCCGTCAAGAACACGCTCGGATGTCAACCGATCCAGCGACTCACAATTGGTATCAGAGCCGGTTACTGCTAGAATGATCTAACAATCATTCTAGCAAACCGAGCTCTTGATTTCTGGATCTATTTCATGTTCTTTGACGTAAAACCCACTTCGTGTTCTTCGTGTTTTGCTTGGATCTTGTTACGTGTGTTGTTTCTATGTTAAAATCGAACTCGAAACCACGTTCTTATCACTCTTACGAATCTGATGATGTCTATTTTGTTTCGGTTCATGTAAAATTCATCAGATTAGGGTTTTTAGCAGCCCTGGCGGCTATAGATCTGAAAATCTGCGTGCAGATCCGCTCATGCGACTGGAACATGAGTATGGACCATTCGTACGACTGGACCATGCTAATGGACCATTCGTACGACTAGACCATGCGACTGGACCAGTCGTATGTTCAGTAGTATGACTGGACCAGTCGTATGTTCAATCGCACGACTGAGCCATCCGCATTTTTCCAATCGCACGATTGACTCATCTGCATTTGTCCAATCGCACGATTGACTCATCCGCATTTGTCCAATCGCACGATTGAGTCATCCGCATTTGTCCAGTCGCACGAATATATCATTCGTATCATCCATTTACACGAATGTGATATTTGTCCTCCATGTCATACGAATGAACGGTGTTCCATACCAAAAAAAAAGAGTTTGGAACTGCCTCTTGCACAGATTAGAGGATGAGCAAAGCACATTCATCTTGAGGTTCTTTTGTCAAATAAGTTTGATGGATACCCCATTATTCATTGGACTTCCAGAATAGATGAATGTAGTTAGAAAACGAAAGAGAGAAGAGAAGATGCCAATAGTCGATGCTGATTTTGTGGGGTAGTTAGGAGCATCTTGACTATTTATGGGCCAATCAAGTTATATTTATCCGCACGGAGAGGATTCACATTCTTAAGGGGAATCCATGTATAGAAAAAATTAAAGACACAATCAGAAAGTTATGATGTGAGCTGGTTTCTGATGATGAATCTGAGTGCATGCTGATTTGTTTGAGATTGTCAGTTGTGGATTGGAACCTTCTACTTTTTGCCCAATACACCGTATGAAGACGCCAGGAGAGCACAACATTTATATATTAGGATATGCTGAATTTGAGGAGGAATTTCTGAAGGTGTTAACGTTAATCAAGTTAGCCTGTGTGAAGATTGAAGCCATGGAAAATTGTTCATGTCATTATCTGGAAAAATTAGTCATATGGGGAATCTTGCTTCTATGATGGTGTTCTGCAAAGTAAACGAAAGCTATTATGCCTAAATTCATTTTCAGGGATATTGTAGCAACTTGACGGATTGACAACGTTGGCTAATATGGTTTTTCGTTTGATTCTATTGGAAACCAGAGCAAAGATTGACTGAAGATTGTAAGAGGTTTTATCTACTATTCGCAAGCAACGTCCAAGGGGGGAATTGTTGGAGCATATATTGTCATATATAGTATGTCTGTCGCTTGACAAATAGTCTAGGCTTAATGTAATACACCTGATATGTTGTAAACACATGAAACTGAGTCATTTGCAGGGGCATATGCGAATGAGACTCAGTCGTACGACTGAGCCTTGTTAATGGGCCAGTCGTGCGACTGAGAGATGCGATTGGGCCATTCGTAAGACTGAACCATAAGTATGGTCCAGTCGTACGATTGAACCATACGCATGGTCCAATCGCATGAATGGGCCCAGTCGCATCTGATATGGGCTGAGGCCTATAAATACCAGTTTCATTCTATAGAGAGACTAAGGGTTCTGAGAGACTGCGTGGGGCCTAGGTGCTGCTGGATAAGAGGGGAGATCATGCTCGATCTCCCCTTGCTAAGAGTCGTGATTCTTATGTTGTAACGAGCTTGTAATTATTAGGTTTTATCAATGAAACCATTTTATTATAGTTCATGTTATCGTTTGTCTCTTGGTTTTGATTTTGTTTCCTTCCGTCAAGAACACGCTCGGATGTCAACCGATCCAGTGACTTCACAATCAGACCGATTACCTCTGTTCAATGTTATAATTCGTTGTTATGCACATTATGTTCCAGGAAGTCTCATGGTCTTTTTGTGAAGATTGAAACGTTTTACACATGCTCAAACCTACTCATATGTTGTCAAACCTACTGTATTTTTTTTCATGTTGTCTTTAGTATGTTTGATTCATTGTATGTGGTTGTGTACTATCATGTCCGATTCGATTTCTATCTGATGCATTGTATGTGAATGTTTCTTAGCAATATTTGATGTAGTACCACAGATCTACTTTCTATCTTTTTTGGTTGTTAATCTTGGGTTTAACACATTAATAAGGTTATTCATATTTGGTTTATCTTATTAAATTTTCGATGCTTTTAGATGGACATATTGGTCAGTTTAGTGGGGTTGGATTAAAGTTTAATTATATGTTGGTTTGGGTTTCTCTTTTTAATGGATAGTGTTCTTGAATAATGAATGATGTTCTTGAATAACGGATGATGTTCTTGAATAACAGATGGTGTTTTATGAGTAATTCAAATTGAATATTGTACTTATTTAAAGTATAAGATTTGTAACTAATATTTTTTATGAATAATATTTCTAATATGAATATCGTTTTATGATGTTAATGGATGTTGTTCTTGATCTTGCAATTTGTAAGAACATTAGTTTTGAATATGGTTTTTGCTCAAACCTCACTCTTTGTTTTTTAGTGATATTTTTTGTTTAATAACAAAGAACCTTAGTCAATAATTTTTAGAGTAGAAAATGCCAATTGGGTAGAAGTCAAAAATTTAATATTACAAAGATTCATTTAAAAATTTCATTCTTATCAACCTCAAAATTGAGATTATTATACATATACAATTCGTAGGAATAAAGTCAATTGCTTACAAAACAACATTATAAAAATTATACATATCACCATAAGTGGAATAATAAATAGTTAGTTTTTTTACTATACATATAAAATATAAACGGTAATCTTCTTAACTAAATATTTAACTTAAGCATTTTAAGACTCTTTGAGTATTTATAAATCTATATTTTTTCCTTACTTAGTGATCAGTTAAAAAAATATATTATATTCGATTGAAATTAAAGTTAACAAGCAAAATCGATATATAAATATTTTTCCATAATTATGTATCTTTTATTTTGAGAAGTGTACACATTTCCCATGATAGATAAAACATAACGGATTTCAGTCATCATTATATAACCAAATATAATTAAAATTACATTTGAAAAAGATTTACAAAAGATTAAAATAAGATTTATTTTTAAAATAAATATATTGCTACAAATCATTCTTAAAATAAGTTATATTTGATTAATTAATTATTAATAACGAAATTTTATGACATATATAAACTAAGTTTTTTTGAATCATTGCATATTTTTAATAGAGGATTTGTTTTTAGTTTTTATTCTAAATTATTGCCTTAATTAAGTGTAAATTATACTAAACTTATCATATTTCCCTAAATTAGTTAATATTTTACTTATATATGTACTTATATTACATCCTCAAATTCCATAAGATTACTAACCATTTTTCAACAATACACTACGATTTATCTCACGTAAAACTACTATTATGACATCAAACGTTGTTCAAACTTTCCAGTAATGTTAATATTCAATACCTTTTTTGTCCTTTCACACTTATCATGCTTCATACATTTACATACTTCTTAATATGCAGGGCATGGTTACACCATCAAGGTTCGCATAATTCGTCTTTGGAAAAAGCCAAAGTATACAATCCATCAAATTGGTATTCTATTGAGTTTATACTTGTGGATGATGAGGTTAGATCAAGTTATAATTTTTATATTTTCTTCATATGAAATACGAGAAGAGATGGATTAAAAATTGTTATATTAGACGAGAATGGTGAAACTTCAAATAAAACCTCAAATGTTGTATATAGGGAGATTTTTAGAGATTTGTAACATTTTAATTTTTCTTCTAATGTATTAAAGTTTTTTACATTTTATTGTAAGCATATATTTTATCAACTGTTATGTTTTTTTTACATTATTGTCTTATATTATCGTGCATAAATAACTTTTTATGTAAATTTGTTCAACATGTGTAAACACACGTGTAGTTAGGCTAGTACAGATATATGAAAAACATATAAAAATAAACAAGTGAATGCATATACATTGGAAATACATGGAAATGTCCTTAAAATAGATGAAAAACACATGAATATACAACTATCGGTCAGTTAAGTGAGTTTGGATTATATATTTGTATGATCACCCTCTTGTTAGATCACTATTAAATCCCTGTTGAGATAAATAGCAAGTTCTACCGAGGGGTTTTTTTTTTCGCAAAAGCTACAAAAAGTGAGGGTGCAAAGCTTCAATAACACATTCTATGCTCATATTTACCCAAATTGACCAAGGAGTCAACCTTTAAACCCCCGCAAACACAATTTCGCACAACCAGTTTTTCCCCTTTGCGATTTCGTTGTACGCCGCTCACGCTCAGCTGATAAACCCTAATTCTCATCCGGTGAGTCATCTTCTCCAAAAGTACACTAAATCTACTCACGAAACGATGAATTCATGTATGTATTCCCTTTTATTTGTGGCTTTTTTGAACTCGAATCTTGTGTTGACCAGATAAGAGAAGAAAGGAAACGATGTCGACTTCGTTGTCGGAGGAAGAAATCAAGAGGCTGTTTAGGATAAGGAAAACGGTGATGGAGATGTTGAAAGATAGAAACTATTTGGTTGGAGACTTCGAGCTGGAGATGGATAAAAGGCAGTTTGTTCAGAAGTATGGAGAACATATGAAGCGTGAAGATCTAGTCATCTGTAAATCCATGAAAAACGATAGCTCTGAACAGGTGCTCTTTACCTTTTCATATGCATATACGTTTTATTCTTGTGGAACACTTCTATTAGCTGTTTGTTTATATCAATTGATTACTGTTAGGGATGTTGGTTTCTGTTTAGCTGTGTTGATGGATCTGTGATTATGGAGTAGATAGTATTGTTATCTTGTATGTATCTTCTTTCAAAGTACAAACCATAAGATACTACAACCATTGATTTTTAGGGTTTGCTTAAGCAGATAGTATAGTAAAAACGGTTGATAAGTTATTACTTGTATGATGGCCTTACTGTATATGAATCTCCTTTGGAAATGTTTGTAAGGTACTTTATTGGTGGATATATAGATTAGAGAAGAGGGTGCTACTTGCAAGTGCATTTGCAGCCCCCCTTTATCGCCATATTTGCTTAGTTGTGGAATATGCTTGGGTAAGAATCATGGTTATCAGTGATCAGATCTGTTTGTGATAACCTGTTTCTCAAACAAAATAGACAAAAGCTTTACTTAAAATTTAAAACAAAGAAGTAATTTTAATGGGGAAATAGTTTTGATTTCTTAGCGATATCCTTTGTTAATGCTCATTTTTGTTTATCTTAAGGGTTTACCTTTGTGGCTATGGTGATTGCCTATCTTTAGAGGCTTCTCAATATTAAACAGCATCGCATTTTTAGTTATTATTGATTCTTTGCTTGTCATGCGTCCCTCAAATTAAACCGTCATGTTTTATATTCTGTAAGTTTTTTCAAAGATTCTTGACTCTTGTAAACATGGACACAGAAAGGCTTACAAAATGCTGCCGATTTTAGAGAATATGATTCCGTTCCTCATTTAACTTTGTGTTTCAATATTTTAAATTGGATTCTTATGTGCTAGATCTATGTCTTCTTCCCTGATGAAGCAAAAGTTGGAGTCAAGACAATAAAGAATTATATAAACCGCATGAAGTCAGAGAATGTTACCCGGGGGATCTTGGTTGTGCAGCAAAATTTAACTCCCTTTGCCCGAACTTGCATTAGTGAGATATCAACGAAATTTCACTTGGAAGTTTTCCAGGTGAGTTATGTCTTATTCCTTTTTATGATTCTTGAAGTAACCGTTTCATTTTTTTCTTAATCTGGTTACGTATGGCAGTGTAGTTCACCTTTTTTTTTAAAAGCTATAATGTGAACCCCAAGTAATAATCTTATGGTTCCCTTTTCATGTGAATTTGCAAGCTTCACCTGTACAGTAGAAAATAGTAGTTTGATAAATACGACTATGCAAGTTAGTGGTGGTAAAACAAAGGGGTTAGAAAATGTGTCAAACACTCAAATGGGCTGTGGGCAAGATGATTGATAATTTGGTTCAAGTATGAAGTATCTCTTAACATCTTTTGTCCTTTTGAGTATAAATGTGTTAATATGATTTTGATAAGTATATTTATACTACTCTTTATAGTACCATAAGTATTTGAGTACTTCTTAGGTGACTTTTGACCCTTTGAGGTTAATTTGTATGACTTCCTTCAAGCTGTTTTATATTTTATATTATACATGTTTGGCTGCTTATATATACAAGTTCCAAGTTTCTACCTGGCGCACAACCTAAATGGTCCATTGATGTAATTACTGCAGGAAGCAGAGTTGTTGGTGAACGTAAAGAATCATGTTCTAGTCCCCGAACATCAGGTTCTTACAAACGAAGAGAAGAAAACATTACTTGAGAGATACACAGTAAAAGAAACACAGGTAGGTTCATTTTTCACTTCTATTCTTGGCTGCCATTTCCAACAAGTGATTGTGTCTATAATGTCTTGTTGCAGCTACCTCGTATTCAAGTGAGTGACCCAGTTGCTAGATATTACGGGCTAAAACGTGGACAGGTCGTGAAAATCATTCGGTCCAGTGAGACAGCGGGTCGTTATGTCACTTACAGATATGTTGTTTAAACCCTAATCGATGTATGGAGTGTAGAGACTTGGATCGACCTTTATTATGTTGCACTCATTGTTATCAAACCATTTTATAGAACATTATCTTCTCTAAATTGTTCGTAATGTTGTTATAATTGAGCGAAATGTCATTTTATTTATAAGATTTGTATTTATTACTATGTAATTCCAAAGTGAATGAAAAAGGTTAGAATATATTTTGAATAATTTATGGGGTTAATGACACAGATTGTCCTTATGGTTTTTAGTAACAAGCATGGGCTTGTAATTTACTTTTTGGGGCCAAACCGTCTAAGGCTAACTTTCGTTGTTTTAGTTGATAAATTGACAAAATTCCCTTATATAATCATGGGAGTCATTACAATATATATTAAATCTTTTGATCGGTTGCTACAATAACCAGATTAAGGATATATTGGTAATTTTAGGTAGAGGTTTACGCGTGTCCATTCATCTTTACATATTAGGGTTCCTCAGCGATGGAGATCAACATCCACACTTCCAATTTTAGGGTAAAACCGTAAAAGAATCGAGGCTAATGGAACCTTTTGGCAAGCGCAAACAATGAGAAGATATCCTCAGGAAGTCGGACGAAGCAAGAAGTAGTTGTCGAGTGGCGGAGAAGAGTGCTGAGGAAGAAAGATCCTATGAGATCGATGGGTGTGTGAGTGCCGTCGACTCCGCTGTCGCCTGAGGCCGCGAGGGCAGCTAGATCTATGTGTGCATGGTATTCATCAGCAGAAAAAAAATGTTAGATCTGTGAGTTGAGAGTATGTCAGATTTGGTGATGTTTGTTGCCGGTGGTGGTAAGTTGCGCGAGGGTTGTGGTGAGATGACAACCGGATTTATGGTTGATGGTCACAGAGAGAAATGGAGAACCGATCAAGAGAGAGTTGATCCATCTATTTCGAGTATATTGAAATTTTTTCATAGTTACAAAGAGAGATTGACTATTTGACTATGAATTGATATAAAAGAAAATAAAGGGTTTTTCATAAATACTTAAATGTGTACTCAATTTCAGCAAATTTAAAAGCGGTTTCGAGAGATCTAAACACAACAGAGATCATAGGACACAGAGTCCACTTTAAATAGTTTTCGATTAAACGTTTATTTTTTCATTATTTAACATAGTTTTTTTTACTCATAATAACACTACTCACAATAACACATAGGATCATTATTCCTATAAACTACCAAACATATAAAAAAACCCTCGGTCTGAAATTCTAGTTTACATAATTACCTCAATTTTAATAAGAGGGACCATTTTTGCATTTTATATAATATGAAAAAATAAACTTTAAACACAACATATAGCCATCAAACTTGATCCGAATTAATAAGGTGAGAATCAAATTTATGATTCTAAACTACTGGAGTTAGAAATCAAATTAATCGAAATGCTATCTATCAAATGAAGATAAATGTGCGATCAATGATGAAATAACATCCAAAAACGATAAAAAAATAAGGGACGTAAATCATTCAGATTGTTGTTGCACTTGAACAGTTTTGCCAATCTTAATGACATATCATTTTAAGAAGGTATCAGGGGACTTAAAGCGTACGAAGAAAACATCAAAAAGTCAAGTGAGGAAGGAGACCTGCATAACAAAGTTCTATTTACCAAAGCATAAAAGTTCGAATCAACAAAACTTCGGACGTCACTAGAGTATAGGTCTATGTTTCGAGAGAAAGTGAAGATGGTAAGTGAATCCAACAAAATTAGAGCCAAGTAAGATGCTTCCGATGCAATGAACTAGGACATTTTGAACATGAACGTCCAAAATGGGAAGTGGAGGAATTTAATCTGACGTGACACAAGGATAATGAACTAACATTATTGTGATGAATACTAGGCCTTAAAAGAAAGCCAAAGATCTTCCTTAAATTAAGTTTTGTTTAACGAGGATGTACAGAAAGTTTAAATTAAACTTACTATTTTAAGCATAAGGGTCCAAATGTCATTATTGTAAATTATGTTTTTTAGGTCATAGTTGTATTAAAAGAATTAGATGGTAGGTTATGCATGAAAGTATAAACAAAATTATAGGAAAAGTTATGATTCTGAAAGGTGTAAAAAAGTATGCATAATAGTGTAAACACATGCAACCCGAGTCTTCAGATGCAGAAACTATAACTAGAAACTATTCAATTTTAGTTTATTTAATTTGACACCATAGATTTTTAAGGAAATTAATCTACAAAAGAAGTTTTATATCCTTAAAACACAATACCTACCTACAATGGCTTTAGTAGTCAAAAAAATATTCCACCTTTTCATCCTTCCTATATTGTTTACATCATCTGTCCTTAATGCACAAGATGATATAGTCGACCCTAACAAGCCCGAACCCGGTATCAATGATGGTGGATCTGATTACGCAAAGCCAGAGCTCGATACTACGTTCTTGGGACAATGGGCGATCGATAACCCCAATGCCGGTGTTGCAGCTATGCAACTGCAGTTGATGCCTAATGATCAGGTTGTTTGGTTTGATACCACATCGCTCGGGCCTTCAGGCCTCAAACTGCCTGACGGAGCCCCCTGCCCGCAAAATCCAGATGCAAATAACCAGCCTGATTGTTACGCTCATGCCATCGCTTACGACTGGAAGACCTCAAAATACAGAACGCTTACGGTTTGTTTTCATATCTTTTTTAAGAACAAATCATCATGCTAATGTACATGATTATGCTCCTTGTTAAAATGAAATCATATGTGGTGAATTATGTTACTGCAGTTGAAGGGTGATGCGTGGTGCTCGTCTGGAAACTTGTGGCCGAATGGAAACCTTATGGCTACGGGAGGGACCTTCTCTGGTGAGAAAGCGATTCGAGTGCTTGCTAATGATGATCTTAATGCTGACTTTGACACAAGAATAGGTGTGCTTGCTGATGTTAGATGGTATGGTGGATTAAAAAAAAATAATCACTGTTATATAATTTGGGCATATGTGAAATCATTTTTATATCCGTTACAGGTACTCGTCTAACCAAGTTTTGGAAGACGGGAGTTCTGTCGTGTTGGGAGGCAGGGGATCATACAGCTACGAGATCGTGCCTCCACAAATGGAATTCAAACCCCAGAGGTTCGATTTTCCATTCCTCGAGCAAACAACAACCCCAGCCTTAGGACCAGGAAGGCCTGTCGAAAACAATCTCTACCCGTTTCAGTTCCTATTACCGGATGGTAATGTATTCCTCTTTGCCAACAATCGTGCAGTCAGCTTTGCTCCCCTCACAGGCAAAGTCGTTCGCGAGTACCCCGAGTTACCAGGTGGGTCCCGCAACTATCCACCTTCAGGCATGGCTGCTCTTCTCCCACTGAAGCTCACGGCTGATGGTCAACCCCCCAACGCTGAGGTTGTGATCTGCGGTGGTAACCTTCCTAATGCATACGAGGTGGTGGACGCGAGACATGTTACTGAAAAGCAGTTCTTGCCTGCACTCCAAGACTGCCATAGGATCCAACCCTTAAACGCAAATCCGGCATGGATGGATGAAGACGACATGCCATCACCGAGGACTATGGGCGACTTGATACACATCGCGAATGGTGATCTTTTAATGCTTAATGGTGCACAAGCGGGTACATCGGGTTGGGAAGACGCCAAGGATGCTAACCTTACCCCTCTTTTATATACACCATTCAAACCTAAGGGTAGCAGGTTTAAACCGCTGACTCCAACAACTATTGCTAGAATGTATCATTCATGCTCAGCGTTATTACCCGACACAAGAGTATTGGTTGCTGGCAGCAACATGCACCAGTTCTACACGTATGATACTGAGTTTCCAACAGAACTAAGAGTTGAGAAATTCTCTCCTCCTTACTTGGACCCTGCACTCGATGACGCCAGACCAGTGATCGACCCAAAGGGCACCGATGTGGTGTTAAAGTACGGGCAACAGTTCAAGATCGCAGCGACTCTTCAATCACAAGAGCCATTGGTGTTGGGTGAGATTAAGGTAACCATGCTATACCCACCATTCACAACTCATGGTTTCTCCCAAAACCAAAGAATGCTTGTTCCGGCTATAACTCGAATTGAGAATAATGTGATCACAGTCGTTGCACCTGCAAGCGGAAAGCTAGCTCCTCCTGGTTACTACATTTTGTTTGTAAGTCACCTAGGAGCCCCTGGCCCGGGTATTTGGGTTCACATCGACTAACAAAAGAATGAGATGTTTGTAAGACTCATTCATTTATTTATTTTTCTTCTGAAAATCACATATATGGATTCACGACTAAGACACCAACGTACGACTTATATAGGATGAGATGTTTGTAAGACTCATGATGCAACCTCGTATTTTGGTTTGGAAAAAGTGATAATCTGCAATGGTAATATATATAACACTTCTTCAATTGGCCATGCTTTGATTTACGCATTCTTCAATTGGCCATGCTTTGATTCACGCAATCTATGCATGTTTGTAACATCTTCAACTTTTACATGAGATCTAAGAAAACTACAAGAAGCTAATCTTATTCATCACTTCCATTTCAAACACAATCTATGCATGATTTCATTCATAGATCTAAGCTTTGAATATAGATAAAGATGGACAAGTTTAATTTATCTTTTTTGCTTTGACATATTTAACCCCAACATTATTCTTTTATTTTATTTCTTTGAAATTTCAAGGTCTTACATACAAGTTTATATTTTGTAGCTGGATTGACAGTTTTGATTCTAATGTTGTTACAATAGATCTTCATCCACTAGTTCAACTTTTGCTTTTGATTGATTTTTAAATTCATACTGTTTCATCTATGGTTGATATGTTACTTTGCAAGCACTTCCATTACATTTAGAACACAGGATAGCAAGCAATATTGAAACAATGGAACGATATTCTCTCATGCAGCGATGATAGATTTTAACTCAATCTTGAAAAGGTGCACACTTAATTTTGTATCCTAATTTTAGTTTTCTTCGTTTTTATTGTTTAGGCCGGAATATCAATTTGAGCTTCCATAAAACCTATAACTGAAGTAGCGATTGTGTGCGATACGAAAAATGAGACTTGATTCACAAAGTGAATCGAACAGAAAACTATGTTTTCGACTTAATTTATTTAGTATTGTATCATGTGTGATTGTGACTTTGTGTTATAGAAAAGCAAATTCATTTGTGATGATATGAGGTCTCTCTGCTTATGATATGCGTACATGGATGCACATTTTTGCTCTCTATGTGATTCAAACTTTGGCACTTGGGGGACAACGAGATTTAATATTAAAAGTTATTCCCCTAAGTAGTTTCTTTTTCCTTTCAACGCATCTTTACTGGAATTTGCAACCACCTCAAACAATTTCTCTCCATTTGATAAATCTGGCTCTAAGTCTTTGATGCATGGTCATTATTTGTATAAATTGATTAACTATTTGAAATGGCAACATAATCGATTCTTACAACGAAATTCATATATAATCAATTTACACATAAAATTTACATATTCATGTAAATGATATATAAGCACATACACACGTATAAATATACTAGAAGGGTGCCCGCGCAATGCGTCGGGATGACATTTTACATTTGACACGTGCATTTAATATATTGTTATTTTAGTAGTGTAGTTTTACAATAGTTTATTATGTTTTTTTAAAGCTAAAATTTAAAACACCAAATAAATAAGTTCCACATGACGACTTGTATATACACATTAACTTATTGTACCATACAAAATACAGATCGTTTCAACAAAAGATTTACACCAAAACGTTTAAAAATAAACATAAGTTAAGTTGTAGTTTTAAAACGTTTTTAAATGTGATAAATTATAATATATAGCTGAAATGTTAAAACATATTAAGTTTTTTTGGTTTATGAGTAGATAGTATAAAATTTTATGCAAATGTTAGTAAGTGTAAGATTATTATGTAACTAATTATAAGTGGTAATGTGTAAATAATATTATAAAAATACTATTTTACCTTCAAAAGTGATTGTATTTTATGCATTGAATTTAGTAAGTGTTTTTTATTTTATGATGTCTTAAATATATTTTATATTATGTAATATAGATAAGCATATATAAAGATAAGTAAACATGCACGCGCACACATACAAATACATAAAGATTAGTTAAAAAGAAGGAAAAAGGGAAATGAAAAGAAGAAACACATGTCCCTATGGTTGTAATGATTGATAGTTGGTAGTCGGACAATCACAAACTTCATTTTGCGCGAGCAGTGGTCTACTATTTATGCAACCAACTTCGATTTTGAGGGAAAGGAGACACGATAATGAGGTTTTTGGTATAACTTTGACCTAAATTTGCTGACAACTACTGGTTGAATCACCGATGGAATGGTCATCTCTACTTCCCTTGGAGATCCATCAACAATTTTTATTAGAATAATGACAAATATAAACATTAAAATTTAGTTTAGGTCTTGAGATGTATTATTTTGCTCTTTTATTTTATACAACACCACACTATGTTCCAACATATTATTTTGGTCTTAAAGATATGTGTTTATGGTTAACACCTTTGAGGCCTTAATGGGCATTGATATATGTTGTTAAAGGTTACACAAAGCCATATTAGATTACATACAAGTCAATTTGGCATTAATGACAAGTCTTATGATCAATAGACCACTTATAATACTTAATGTGTTGTGACATATGCTATTAAGTTGGTTTAGGTTACATAAAGCAACATTAAGTTACATCAAATCATTTTATCTTAAATACATTTGTCTATGGTTAATGGTCTACTTTTTTACCTTAATGGGCTTTAAGATGTGTTAGTGGGTTCACTTTGCTTACACTAAGTTATAATAGGTTATAATAAATCATTCAGGTTTCAAAGACATGCATGTTTTTATTGGTTCACTTTAGGGTGTTAGTGGGCCGTTACATATAGTATTGGATTTGTCATGGTTACACAAAGTTATGTTTGGTTATAGCATATCATTGTATTTTAAAGATGCGCATGTGATTCATAGTCAACTAAATAGGCCTTTATATGCGTTATTGACATGTTTTGGGTTACCTAAGTCACATATCATTCCAATTAGCCATTTTGTGTTAAGGACATGCACATAATTCTTGATCCACTTTTGCGCTTTAATGATCCTTGATATGTGTTAGTAGGTTTGTTTGGGTTACACAACCATGTAAGGTTGTGACAGATTATTTTAGTATTAGATGAGGGTGTGCACGGCGCTGTTCGGTGCAGTTTTGCACCCCTACTAAAACCAAAAACGATAGCTTCAGTTATGCCAAATCTTTAACCATTCAATTTTGGTTAATCACACTTGGTTTTGTTCGACTTTGGTCGATTATGTGTGATTAACTGCATATATTTATCAAGCTAAATTGCTTTAGGGTTCATGAATTTGGGTTTCAAGCTTGAAATTAAAAAGTTGATAACTTTGAGTCTTTGTATAAATAAATAACTTTAAATACATAACATGTAATTACACACAAAATAATATTAAGTTTAATTCTTACTTTATATAAAATTTGATGTCACACAAAATAATATTAGGGCTTAATTCTTACTTTATTTTTATCATAAAAAACTACCCATCACAAAATATATGATATAAAAAAAACAAATTAAGCTTCAATGCTTCATTAGTTAATCTTTATCTTTAAAAGAGCCTATCCAGGTTGTTTAAAATCTTATACTGAATCTTCATCTTCGACGGAGCATTCTCTATGAGTTATTCCCTGATTTTATAATTAATTAAGAATATCATATAGTTAAAATTATATATAAAATTAAAATTCTAATTTCTCCATGTTCTCAATTAAGTCTTCAAGTGATACACTATATATATATGAGACTTTTGTAAATCGTAAGTGTTGACCTAATGCAATCTTGTGCATAAATCAAAGAATTGATAGTAGTTTGAAGAGACTTCTATATTTAATAGTCACCCAACAACTAGTACTAAATGTCAACTCGGATGCAACAACTAAGATTGGAACTCGCAAAACATGTCTAGCAATTAACTTGTGAAAGAATAAGGAAGTTTAGGGGTGTTCAAAAAATCCGATATCCGAAACTATCCGAAATCCGATCCGTATCCGAATCCGAATAAATCGATCGAATCCTTATTCGGATATTCGAATCGGATGTCATCCGAATCTGAATTCCTTATTCGGATATTGGGATCGGATCTCATCCGAATCTGAATTCCTTATTCAGATTTCGGATCGGATTTCGGATATTACAATTTTTTTATTCGGGTTATTTAGATTATTCGGATATCCGAATAATCCGAATAAGACTTCAAGTATATTTCTAGCTCAAAACTCATTACTCAACTATCTATTATGTTTTCAACTCAATACACATGAATATTTACACATTTTAGTCATAATCTTAAATAATTATGCAATAATCGACCGTTGTTTTAAATTAGATATTCTAATCTTCGTGTTTCATACAATTACCTATTATATTTTAATTTTGAACTTGCGTACAATTTATTTTTTTAAGTTTTATATTTTTTATTGTGATTTCCAACTTATAAAATATTAAAAATTAAAAAATTAGCAAAAAACAAAAAACAAAAATTTTTTTTAAAAAATATTATTTGATTTATTCGGATAAATTCGGATATTATCCGAATCCGATCCGAATTGAATTCGGATAGATTCGGATCGGATAGAAAATTCCTTATTCGGATCGGATCAGATCAGATTTCGGATAGAGTCCTGAAATTTTCAAATCCGAATAATCCGAATAATCCGTTATCCGATCCGATAAACACCCCTAAGGAAGTCAACCGAATTTAGTTGTACAGGCCGAAACATCAGAACTATCATCCGTTTTAATTGTTTTCTCATTCCTATCACGCAAATATATTTTAATCTCTTCACAATAATCAACTCCTAGTCCGCATTCTTCTTACATATATTTTAAACAATCATCATCTAAATCAAAATACTTATCATCACCCAAATTAGAATTAAAGAAGACACTATACTTTCCCATTCATTTGCCTTTCCAATCTTCATTTTATAATCACTAAACAACTCTAACAATGATTCTTTCACTTGATTCTTCATTCTCTATTGCCTTAATTCTATATTGATGTCCTTATTATAGATCTAGTTTAAACTATAGCCAAACTAACTTAACTTGTTTCAAGGATCTATAACTAATGGCATATTCAATGGCATATTCAACAATATATTGTTATTGTTCAAATTATCCAAATACTTATCAAAGTTTGTTTCATAGACTCGATCATTTTTTTCTTATTCTCATCATTAATTAAAAACACTTTTGTTATAGTTGCATGAATTACATAAAGTTTATAAAACAACAAATTGGAATTCAAGTACGTAGAAAACAAAATCTTGTTAGTTACATTACAAAAAGCTTCAAGTACTCTGTAAATAACACATTAGACAAGCAATAGCATAAAACATATAAGTAATAATGAACTTAAAACATAAATTTAAAATAAAATTAAGTACCATACTTTCTTCTGGTGCTCAGCATCTGGTGTACTGAATACTTTATCACTTCTTATGTTTCTTGTAATTAGTGGCAGAGCTTGAACATCTCCGTATGTGGGGGCAGGGACGGAATTAAATTTTCTTAATGAGGGGCAAACTCGATATTTATATAAAAATTTACACTACTGTGCCAAAAATTTACACTAATGAACTAAAAATTAACACTACTGGCGAAAAAAAGAGGGGGGCGACGAGCCCCCGGCCCTCACTATTCTCCGCCACTGTACTCCACTCAACTTTCTCAACTTTAGTATAAAAGTAGTTTCTATTATTAGAAACATCTTAAGAAAAGACAAAAACTATATAACATATAGATTTTTAGTAGTAACTAAAAACATATAATTATTAAATAACTTAGAACATAAAATACGAAAACTTGAGTGTCATTTTCAACCTCAAGAATGTCTAATTCTACTGTGTTTTGACATCATGAGGTGATTTTCTTTTGCAATCTAAATTTTTTATTTCTTGACATTTTATTTAAAACTTTGATACCTATAAGCAGATGATCTTATATACATTAAGGCATTTTGAATTCTAATTATGGACTTATCTTGTTCTTGGAAGCTATTTGTAATAATTAGATTGATAATATGTGCATTGCATCTTAATCGCAAATACATGCGATAGAAGACCGAATTGGACCTTTGAGCATCACTTTTAAAATCTAATTGCTCCATTATTTGCTAGCATTATCCCTGATTATTGGTAAAATCATATATATCAATCCCCCATCCTTGTAAGCATCAATAAACTAACATCCAATCGTCTCGCCCTCGTAATTTGAATTTTGATAGAAGTTTATAATCTTCTTTCTTGGAACCCAATCTTAATTAGCACAATGGGAATACACTCTTCAACAATCAACTATAAACATTATTAAATATTGTTCTTTAATAATTCCATTTGTTTAATTTTGAATCATTTGGTTAGTGATTCATATACATCCTAAAAGGTCAAATATACACAATTTTTAAAATTTTGATTGTGTTAGCGCTTGCTTTAATATTTTTTGTTTATATAAATGGCTCCAAAAGTTTATATTTTGACCCTCACAAGTTTAGTTATATCTACACTTTATACCTTATACTTATCTATTTGTTTATTATGGACTCACAAATTTTTGGTTCTATTGTTGTTCTGTTATAATTTTTATAATGTAACATTTTATTATGTAAGGGTCTATAAATTTTTGAATATATTGTTACGACATGCTTAATTTTTATATATGATTTGGCGTGAACTTCATTTAAAATACAATCACACGTCATAATATACAAGTTATCAACACACAAACTTACAAGTTATCGAATCCGATTCAAAGTTTTTATTATTTTATAGTTTTTTCTTGTTTACGCTCAAACTTTTAACATATGATTTCTGTTTAATCCAAATTTGTATATGCTTATATTTAACAACGTTAATTTTTAACTATATATTTGCCCTTTTCCATTGCGATGTGATTGCTTTTATGAATGTCCCAACAATAGTCCTTTTGACAACATTTTTATACGAAATTCCAAACATTATCAATAATCTTGTCGCAACGAACAAGTTTCTGGCAATTTCGTTTTTTATATAAAGTTTTACGGGTTTTATTTTTCTTACCTTGGAACATTTTCCCAACAACATTAGAATGTTGCTACTTTGATAGCTTTACACCCTAAGACAGACCTAACCTTCCTCTCGTTAAATTTTTTTAGTGTTATATGCATATGAAAATCTCGAGCCCTCTATTCTAAAATTATGCAAATGTCCCACTTTTGCCCCTCATGAAAAAACTTTCTGGGTGTGCCACTGTTTACGCTCCCACCTCAACGTGGGAATTTTGATGCTAATTATATATTAAAACTAGCATTGAAAAATCCATGTATTACACGGGTTGTATAATAAAAAATATAAATTATAAATTTGTATATACTTATAATTACTGAAATGACTTAATAATGTAAAAAACTTTTGAAAGATATAATATAATGGTATATTTTCATTTACAAATGAGAAGTGAATTAGAAATATTTAATTTATTATTCAAATAAAAAAAACTAAAATGTGGCCATAAAGGATTAATGATTTACTATCTTATTTACTAGCTGCCATAAAATACGTGAAAATGTTTGGAGGGAAAATAAAAATTTAGATAGTATAGAATTATAACATGTTGTAGGATTTAAAAGAATATATATAAAATATAATCACACGTGTTGGTGACTGTTTACAAAATGTAAAGTTAAACTCTCCAACCAAAAAGGTCAAAATATGGATGGATAATTTTAAGAGATGCACATGAACAAAGCCCGAGTCTACAGGTGTTGAAACTCTAATTAGAAACCGTCAACGTAGGAATTTTAGATCATTTGCCATAGATTTTTAAGGAGGCCAAAATATAAAAGAAATTTAATGGTTATCATTTAAAAAAAAAAAAAAAAAAAACTAATTGCTCCAATGTCACCACTAATCAAACCATACCTGATTTTCATCCTTGAGATATCACTTGCATCTTTTATCCTTGCTGCACCAAACATAGTCGACCCATACAAACACCCAATTAACCCAAAGCTCCTAGACCCAGAGCCCGGTAACAACAAAGACCCTGATAACCGAGAACCTGCTATCAACGATGGTGGATCTGATTACGCAAAGCCGGAGCTTGAGACTGATTTCTTGGGCCAATGGGTGATCGACAACCCCAATGCCGGTGTTGCAGCTATGCAACTGCAGTTGATGCCTAACGATCAGGTTGTCTGGTTCGATACCACATCGCTTGGGCCTTCGGGCCTCAAACTTCCTGATGGAGTCCCCTGTCCGCTAAACCCGGATGCAAATAACCAGCCTGATTGTTACGCTCATGCCATTGCTTACAACTGGAAGACGTCAAATTACAGAACGCTTACGGTTTGTTTTCGTATGTTTTCACTAAAAGTTGTCATCCATATGATAAATAATGTTGGTCTCTAATGGAGAACAAAGTCATGATACTAGTACTAGTACTATATATGATTATTAATTTAACTTGTTGTAGTGTTATGATCACATATCAGTTATTAATGAGTGCAGTTGAAGGGTGATGCGTGGTGCTCTTCTGGAAACTTGTGGCCGAATGGGAACCTGATGGCTACCGGAGGGACATTCTCAGGTGATAAAGCGATTCGAGTGCTAGCCAAGGATGATCCTAATGCTGACTTTGACACAAGAATAGGTGTTCTTGCTGCTGTTAGATGGTATGTATGGTGGACTTATAGTATTTTATTTTATTTTTCTTTTTTTCTTTTGGGTATATATATGACAAATTAGTTTGTCGATCAGGTACTCGTCTAACCAGGTTCTAGCAGATGGGAGCGCTATCGTGGTGGGAGGCAGGGACTCATATAGTTATGAGATCGTGCCTCCGCAAATGGAATTTAAATCCCAGAAATTCGATTTCCCTTTCCTCCAGCAAACAACAACCCCGGGTTTAGGACCAGGGCGGCCTGTTGAAAATAATCTATACCCATTTCTTTTTTTACTACCGGACGGTAATGTATTCCTCTTTGCAAACAACCGGGCCGTCTGCTTTGCTCCGCTAACGGGCAAAGTTGTCCGTGAGTACCCCGAGTTACCAGGTGGCTCTCGCAACTATCCACCTTCAGGCATGTCTGCTCTTTTCCCACTAAAGCTCACACCCGACGATCAACCCCCTAACCCCGAGATCGTAATATGCGGTGGCAACCAACCCAATGCATATGAGGTGGTGGACGCTAGACATGTCACCGAAAAGGTGTTCATGCCCGCGCTCCAAGACTGTCATAGGATCCAACCCTTGAATGCAGATGCAACATGGGTTGATGAAGATAACATGCCGTCACCAAGGACCATGGGCGACTTGATACACATCGCGAATGGTGATCTTTTGATGCTTAATGGCGCGAAAGCGGGTACATCCGGTTGGGAAGATGCTAAGGACGCTAATCTTACCCCTCTTCTATATACACCATTTAAGCCGAAAGGTAAAAGGTTTAAACAACTTACTCCAACAACTATTGCCAGAATGTATCATTCTTGCTCAGCATTGTTACCTGACACAAGAGTGTTGGTTGCTGGCAGCAACATGCACCAGTTCTATACATATAACACTGAGTATCCAACAGAATTAAGGGTCGAGAAGTTCTCTCCGCCTTACTTGGACCATGCACTCGACAACTCAAGGCCGATGATCGACCCGCAGGGAACGGATGCGGTGTTAAGGTACGGGAAACCGTTTAAGATCGCGGCTACTCTTCAATCACAAGACCCTTTGGTGCTGGGTGAGATTAAAGTAACCATGTTGTACCCACCATTCACAACTCATGGTTTTTCTCAAAACCAAAGGATGCTGATTCCAGCTATAACTGGAATCGAGAATAAAGTGATCACCGCAGTTGCACCTGCAAACGGAATGCTTGCTCCTCCCGGGTACTACATTTTGTTTGTAAGCCGCCTCGGCGCCCCTGGCCCGGGTATGTGGATCCACATTGACTAAGAAAGCATGTTGTTTACTACTTCTGCTAGTATCTGTTCTATGTTGCTTGTCAGCAATAAACTAAATAGCAATAAATGCACCCCTTCGTATTTCTAATTTGAGATAGTTTAAAAGCAAATAAACCTGGTGCATGAGCTCTCACATGCGGCTAAGGGGTGTCGCGGAATTTGAATCTAACGTATGCATTGCTACCTAGTATTTAATTTTTGCAAGAGGAGGCTGGTTCAATGACTTGAACCTGTGACCTTCAGCTAAGATGACATCAACTTTGTCGTTGCTTCAAGGTTACCCCTAAGTTAGTTTATATATATCATTTTGTTTTGTTTAAATAGTGTCAAGACTCCATATGTATATATGGATTATATGTGTTTGTTATGTAACAATATTGTAACTATACGTTACTAGCTAGATGTAAGTGTTTATGAGTTATGGTATATAATATCATGTACGTTATACCTCAATTGTTCTAAAGAATATCGTATTAGACAATTGCCTTTGCAATGCTGATCAACTAGTTTTATTGAACTTCGAGTTCAGTACCTCATTATAACTATAAAACACTATATTTACCTTTTTTCCCTACTACATTCTTGTCCCATGCAAAACAACATATTTAAATACAAATGAAGAAAAAGATTAAACCAAACCCATGAAATCCTACCAATTAATAGCAAATTAGCTACTGAGTTCTTCACCAATCCGTTGTCATAAGTGTAGTAACACATAAGCTGATGCGTTAATAACTATATCCGAACAAAAATTAGTACACTAAAAATATGTAGAAAAAAATGAAAGTAATTTGCAAGTCTACTTGAAATTGTGTGAGCGTATATACATACAAGTTTCTGGACCCTTACTGATTGATAAATCTAGCAACCGTAAACCAACTCAACAATTTCTGATATGACATACAAATCACATGAGTCAAGACCTAGATGTGAAAATAGAGTGATCGAACATAGAAATCTTCAAGCCTTAAGAAGATCGGTGCTTAGCCCTAATAACAGAAATGCTTTGAACATCAAATGCTTTGAACACCAAATGCTTTGCCAAATCCTCCGTATATAAAAACATGTATCAATCATTGCCAACTAAATGACATGAAAAGGGTCCTCACTATTCACCCAAGGTAGTACACAATATTTCCCAACATTTTGCAAGGAGACTATTTTTTTCAAAATGACTAAAAGAAAAGGTTGGACAACTTCTATTCTTTTACGGGTAAAAACGGCATGATTCTGGTTAGTTTGACCTGAACCACTTCTAGTTCATGATTTTTAATATCCATTGAGCTATCAATGACACCTATAAGTTACGATGAAATGGTTTCTCTCCCTTCACCCTTCTTGATGCATCAGTGTTGTTCTATCATTCCAGTTGCCCCGACTGTAGGTGAGCCCAGGTCCATCCTCTTCGTCTCAAAATCCTTTAAAAGTTGAGCGCATAAACAAAAGATTATCAAAATTTAATTAAAATAAATAGAAGAATTATAATATAAAAACAAAAGAAAAGAACAAGGCTTCAAATTTTACCTCTAGCCGACACTTGATATCAAGAACCACTTTAGTAACTCCTATAGCCTTCAGAGTCTAAATCTGATGCAAATCACGCACATACAATATTAATTATAATAGTTTCTTTAAAGGATGTGTAATTTCGGGAACAAGAACACCATCTGCACACTGTACAACACATTGTCAGCATAAAATGTGTATAATTCCAACTCATTTACTTACCAATGGGTTGCACTTCATGTTATGTTGTATCTCTAACATGTCAAAAAGGGTTGAATAGTAAGCAAAAGAATATGTCTTGGCTTGATTTGGCAGCTCTGATCTGTAAGAATAAACAAAATGTAAGCAAAAAAAATTATGTTAAAACAAGATGTCTTGGCTTGAAATTACCGGCTCATTCAACATGCCACAAAGTTGCGCCCTATCGGTCCACTCTCCCAATATGGGTTTAGAAGTAAACTGCACAAGAAAACAAAGTTTTACATATTGGATGATTAAAATCGGAGAATAACGGTAATAAAAATGGGCCAAGGGACTCTGTGTAAAATAACCACACACACACAACCAATGCTAGCAGGTTAGAGGACGCACCATGGAAGCTCCAGCACCTTCACTATCGCCTTGTGAGCTTTTTGGTCCTAAAAAGAAAATAAAAGTAACTCTAAAGTGCATATTTGATAATAAATGAACATTACTAAACTTCAAAGTCATAGTGATTTAACATCATATGAGTGACTATGTTCTCCTCCTTGAAAGTAAGAAAAGTCATTTAGAAACTAAAAGAAAGACATATGGAAAAAGTAATCAGAATACATTATATAGTACCTGAGCATGGAAAAAATCTTGAAACTTTGTCTTTCTCCTTCACGTTCATATCCATTTCCTGCATATGTAGTGCTAAAAGGTTAGCATCGACAAGCATTGATGCCATATTGCTATCAGTAGAAGTGTGGTAAAAAGGGTAGTCATGTCAAGTTGAACTGAAACTTTTTTTCGTCAAATATCATCACAAATATTACATCATTTAAACAACAATCTAACTTTTGGATAAAATGTGGTGTTATGCATTTAAAATACATGTTGGGTGACTAACTTTCAACCCATTTGACTCATTAAAAAACATTACTCCAGTCATACCCCTTAATAAGTAAATGGACCAAAATTGTCACCTATAGTTATCAGAAAAGCAACAAAATTGAATAGAGTTTAAGACCATTATGCTGCGACAAGCTAATATGTTTGGAGTCAAACCCAAGCTTCTTAACCCGCGTATACCATGTTGGGTTGGTTTTCTATTTGCAATTCAAAAGGCAAAATCAAGTTTACATAAAGAATGTTATTTAAATTAATAAACTACAGAGAAGTTCAGGAAACTCACTTGTTCACCAACAACGTTCAAAACAGACACGAGCCCGACATGTATTAAGCAAAAGTTTCCAGCACCTAGATGAATGACACAGATTTAATGACACACGATGACACAAATGTGTATATTATCTAAAAAAATCCTGACACTAAGCAGAATACTTATGTGAATCCAAGGATCGTATTCAGGAATTATCAGTGTCGGTTGAAAACAAGTTAACGTTTGCGGAATCAACGTTGGCTTGGTTTAATTGTTTTGTAGTAAATTTCAATATCAATAAAGATTCAAAAACACACTAAAAGAAACACAATTAATGAATAATATGTATTTCATTAAAACATATTAATGATTACAAATAATGAATGAATGATATTAAATTTTGTGATTGAGCTATACGGTTGAACCATTCGCACGACTGAGTGTTCAGTCGTACGACTAAGTCAGTTGCATGAAGTTGTTCAAGCGTATGGACTATTTAGGAGCATGGACACTCAGTCGCATGACCATTCGGACGCATGACCACTGTTGGGGCGCATGGTCCAGTCAGACGCATGAGAACTTCACTTAACCAAGTTTGAATGTATTCATTATTATAACTTTACGTACATCAATTCAAACAATCGCAAACCTATATAATCAATTCAATAAACGTTACACAACTCATCTTGTGAAATCATCAACTATCACCAAATAATATTGCCTTTTTTCAATGCTCATCACATTGGTAGGACCAAACAGATCCATGTGAAGCAATTTGAGTGGTGTAGTATTA
>BJCM01207997.1:0-15434 GCA_018326385.1 Flaveria bidentis
GACTGAACATCATGCGAATGAACCAATGCGGATAAACACTCATGCGAATGAACACCCAATCGTGCGAATGGACTAATGCGGATGGACCTCATGCGAATGGGACTAATGCGGATGAGCACTTATGCGACTGGACCTTCAATCGCATGACCTCCATGCGATTGGCCATTCAATCGTGCGAATGGACCCTCAATCGTGCGAATGGACCCCAATCTTGCGAATGGACCCCAATCTTGCGAATGAACCCCAATCGTGCGAATGAACCCCACTCGTACCCTATTCGGCCGTATGGCCTCCATTCGGTCTCCAGTCGGTCGCCTAGCCCTAGCTGATGCAGAGTGCAGTTCATCCCGAGCAGCCGAGGGTTTTCGGCCTCCAAACTCATCTAAACCCATTTTAACCCCAAATCGACCATCCTAAACCTTAGGGAAACATACCACGACCTCATTCAAGCATAACCAAGCACGAAATCAAGTCCCAAACGAATCATACACATACACATGCATAAAAACGGGTTTACACCCAAAACTCGAAAAAGGGGTTTTCAGATGCGTTCCAGCCCCAAAATCATTCAAAAACGTGTAAAAGAGGGGTCCTAGAATTTACACAAATGACACCAAGGAGTAGAGCTTCGATTTGACTCGCTTCTCAACGATTTTGGCTACTCGAACCAAACCGAACCAACATTTTTTCCTCTTTTCTTCCTTTCTCTCTTCTCCTCTCTTTTCTTGGCTGAAATATTGGTGTGGGGAGAGGGTGAAGGGTTGCCCTCTCCCTTAAATACTCCCACATCCCCAACTTTCTCTCGTTGGCGAGTTTGGTCCCTCGGCTTTGGACTTTATTTCTTTTTCTTCATTCATCAGCTTCAAAATACACAAATTACCGGGTGTTACATAGTACCACACAAATTCCCTCGTTTGTTGAAGAGCCATGTAACGAATGAGTGGTGGTTGATAGTTCTGATAATAATTTGAAAGAAGAGCCTATGAAACTTCTAGAGCAAGAAAAAGAATATGTAGTGTCATTTAAAGACAAGAAATCTTTTAAAAAATTAAAGACTGAGGAAATCCAAGTTTATCCCAAACCTTCTCTCGTACTTATTACTTCGACCAATAAAGTTAAAGAAGAGGAGTTAGGAATGAAGAAAAGAAAGGTGACATTGTATGACATTGGACACGTTATTATGCAGTGGCTTCCTAAGAACCTTTTTTATAAGCAAATAATTATGAAGCAATTATAGAACTACCATGTCAATTATCGAGCATTTGTTGGGAACTCGATGGGCAAATGTGCACTTCGACCACCATAGAGGTTACAGGTACGGTCTGGCTGAAGACCTAAAACTTAACACTTGCAAGAGGTAACACGAGAAATTTGTGGGTGTGTTCACTAGAAACTCTCATGAGACTACAACTCGTCCACTCGGGTCTACCGAAGTGTTTAAAGGCTTGCTGTATATGCTAAATACAATCATGATTCCTACAAAAGTGAGTTTTAATTCTTTTATTAGTTTTTTTCATTGTTTTTCTTTGTTTTGTGTTGATAGTTCAATCATCACATGCAAATTCTTAAGTGTGGGGAGGCGCAAGTCAATTAATTAGGGCTCTCACTAATTAATGAACAAGTTCACGTACTCTTTTCTTCTCTTGTTTGTCTTTTGTATGATCGTCTTTGGAATGCAAAATAAGTTGGAATTTCAATTGTTATCTTTCGTGTCATAAGATAAACTACCTTTCATTGAGGACAATGTTGCTCAAGTACGAGGATAAAGGAAAAATTATAAAAAATTGAACCTTTTAAAATATTTTCAAATAAGCTTAATTATGCTTGAGACCCAAATTTTTTCATCCATGGCTAATAATCACATCTTTGTCCATGTATAGATCTCTTGATATGGTTGTTTTGAAATTATAGTAAAGCACTCCCATCATGAACTTTTATACAATTAGGTAGAACTCTTAGGAGGCGTTATGAACTGGTTGTAGATGGCATACATGCTTCACGTTTTTAACCCTTTCTCACCGTTTCCGTGAGAGATTGAGCCTAATTGAGCAATTCATGGCATATTTTTATTGGCTTTATATTTTCGCATAATGAGGGAGACCATAATGTGCATCTAAGTTAGAACTCGTGTAATTGATGCATATCAAAATCATGAACCAATATGTGCATAAATATAATAGAGACATTAGGAAGAAGCCCATTGTTTGAACCCTTTTCTTTTGAATCACATGCCTTGATAATATTTATTTAGACACCATGTTAAGCCCCAACTTATCATTTGAATAATCCCAAAACGATAAGCCTACAAAGCCTTAGCCTTTTTATGAAACCTTGGTTGATGAAGTCTAATCCATAACATACCTAAAAGTGTCGACTCAATAGTATTTCAATAATATATGATTGATTATAAACATGTGAAAGAAAAAAAAAGAAAAAAAGCTAAATAAGCGGTCAAAATGACCAAAATATGAAGCAACAAAAATAATGTGAGGATTCAATGATATTATTGCAATTAGAAGATTAAGATTGATATATAACATCTGGCATGTTTAAATTGGATTTCATTCACCGTTAACCGCTCTAAAATCCCTTTCTATCCCACCTTTAACCTTATCCTAACATTAAAACCCATGAAAGATCTCTTCATTTATGTATTATATTGTGTTAATTGATGGTGACATGATTAATATACGAGCTTATGATGGGGAGGTACATTCTTGGTTGGGGACTTCCAGATATACTAGTATATAATCACTAGTCAACAAAACAAACTAAGAGGAGTTTTCATTGTGATAAATGTGAATGTATGAATGTTTGAAGCAAAAGGTGAAGTTATGCCAACTAAGGTGATTCTAAGTTTAAAACATAAATTATTACATATTGGGTTGTGAATCTTACATGATGAAAAGTTTAAAACAAAATATGTCTTTTGACCTTAACTTATACAAAGTTGTGATAATCTATCATGTTTGATTAAGCAAGGTGAATGCAGATAAGTTTGTTTGAGTACAAACAAAAGGTTAAGTGTGGGGATGTGATCGCGAGTCAATATTTTAGCGTTTAATTGATCTAAATACTTGATTTTACATCGTTAATATTGTTTATGTTTTGATTCATAGAATAAGTTGACTATATTTATGTTTTGATTCATAGGTGTTTGGAGCTTAAAGTAGCTTAATTGGAAGCAAAAGAAGCAAAACATGAAAGTTGAAGAAATTAAGATGTAAATACCAAAAAATAGAAAAAAAAGGTCAAGAAAAGAGACCTGACGTATGATACTTCGGGTTTGGGCGTATCATACACCGGGCGGCGTATGAGGAGGCGTATTAATGGGCGTATTTTGAAAAAATAATTGAATGTTGGGCTGTAACGCCTGAAATAAAGTCAAAACGAGCCAATTTATTATAATGGGCTTAGCCGAGATTATTTAAAGAAAATAAACGAGAAATGGAGTATGGACCGAGTAGACCTCGTGGGTTATGTGTTCAGCGAGTTCGAGGTCACGGGAACGCCCGATATATATAAACGGATCAGCTTGAGCCACTCTCATTTGCAGCTTAACACCTGATTTCTAGAGAGAGAGTGTAGAGAGAGAAAGTGGAGAGAAAGTGGTGATTCAAGGCTTGGTTGATCAAGAGATCAAAGATCACTGTTCGTGGGTATCCAAACAACAAGAAAATACCAAGAATCCAAGTAAGAAACTTTGTTTAATCATTTCTTTGAGGGTAAACCCGGATTCTAGGGTTTGGGGTTTTTGAAAATGGCAAAGAATCACCAAAAACTCATGTTTTTGTGTAAGAAAACATGTAGGAAGATTAAATATAGCTTCTTGGGTGATAAACCAATGATTTGGGTGTAAAAGATTGAAGTTTTGGGACAAAAATGGGTTAGTTCGTATTTTCAGCTCGTTCTGCGAAACTAAGTGTTCATCCGGCGAAATTATGTAGTCATTCAGCGAAACTACGAAGACTTCCTACGAAACTATAGTTTCGCACGTAGTTTCACCAACATGGTTATCCAACAAAAGTTGGGCGAAACTGGCAGCGAAGATGCCAGCGAAACTGCTGGCGAAACTGCTGGCAAAACTGCTGATTATGCAGCGAAATTAGCAGCAAAATCAGGCAGAAATTAACTCCTTTGAGTGTTAACCTATCTACAGGCTATGTAGTGTGACCCTTTCTTAGAAAACTTGATTGAGAAACTACTCATCGAGTCCAGGTGTGTTCTAGATCCCCTAGTTTAAAGGTTTTAAACTTGTTTGGGGCTGGAAATGCATACTAAATATACAATTTAAATGACCAATATTTTAAGAGGTTTTATCAGGAAGATCGATTTTTCTATAACAAAATATGCTATGCAAATGTGTAAAAATAAAAATTTTTCACGCTGACCTGGCAGCCCGGCCCCAGCTAAGGGCGTTGCCCCTAGGACCCCACTATTAGGGGCTACCACCCTTAAACCCCCGCTATCCCGCGGAGGATTGGTTATGTTCTATGATGACTTGTACTTGTTGTGAATGTGCTTGTGTATGTGAATGAATGATGCATGATGTATGTTATGTATGATGATGTGTTACAATGCTATGCTTATGTATGATATGTTTCCTTATGTTTCTTATTACGTATTATGATGTGACTTAGCGTGGTGTGATTCTGATAATAGATGTAAAGTATTATTTTAACGAAGCGAAACATTTAGATAATAAAAGTGGAACATAATGAATGAACAAATGAAAGTCTTGCAAGAAAATGAAAGGAGGTTCACAACACATTGAGAGTTGTTAGCTCAACTGTGTGTTTACAATGTGCGATCTTGGCTAACCCTTAAGGGTTCACACACAGGGGGAGTTAGTCTACGTGACTACTCCATACGTGCGATATGTGCGATATGAGATCCTTGTCGCATAACCCTAGATGATATGGCTTTGTGCTTAATAAGGGGGTTAAGCATACGACATGATCTAGATAGAAGTGAAAGATAATAAATCCACGAAAAGTGCGATAAGTACGAAATGTGTGATATGTAAGAAACCAACGATGAAGGAATATAATAAAAATTACCTTGTTGTACGTATGATGTGTGATCATGTGCGAAAGAAAGAAAATGTTTTAACGAATGAAAGGTAATATGATGTTTTTGTAAGACTAGAACTCACTCAGCAACGCTGACTTTTATGTATTTTCCAGTTGGCAGGTAAATGATTGTTGAGGATGGCACGGGGCAGCTACTTGGTGTTTTTGGGATGGCATCCATTGTTTAAATCATGATGTTTTTGCATTGTAATGCAAACAAATAATATTTTGTAACGATTATGAATGTTGTATTATTTTGCAAAAGAAATGAATGAAAGGATTTTAAATTATTTCGCTACCTTATTTTAGTACACTTAAATATATGTTTTATGTCTTATGTGCGATGATTGACCGACTGTAAGCGTCCCGGGAACGAGGCCTTACATGGGCGTATGGGCGACGTATCATATGCCGGTGAACGTATGATACATTTGTGGCCTAACAACATCCGGATTTTTTGGATTTTCAAGTTTATTTAAACCAAATCAACCCCAATTCGATTTAGAACTTCATGGAGACAAAACATGATGAACTTTAGGTGGTTTTTGGTGTTCCAAGGCTTCCCAAATCATCCACAAACATCCTTCAATCCAAGATCGAAGGCATAATGAAGATGATGCGTGGCTAGGCTTTTCGTGACTACTTCCGGAAGTACGATTATCGTCAAGTGAGATATTTTGTATGTTTTGATTAGATTCTTGTAATGAACCTTTAGTGATTGAATGAAGTTTTATGTTTTGATTAATTTAAAAGGTTTGTTATAAATAAAGTTTTTTTGCTTGATTATCAGTTTTCGGTTTCCTTGCATCGTGAGCTCATTAAGAAAAGTGGACAATTTGATATATGTAAATCAGTAAAATTATGAACAAACGAATCTTAAAAGCTTGTTCCTTTGTTGTGATTTTAATCAAAAGATAAAATCTTAAAAGTATTGTTCTTACAAACCCAAATTTAAAAGTATCAATTGTTGATCTTGTAGAATTGGAAACCCAAAAATAATTGTTTTTCAATATTTAAGTCAATTAGTTTCAAAGTTATTTGCTTAATGCATGTTTATTCATTAATTCATCCAAAGTTTTAATTTTTAATTCTAAAGTTTGTGTATGTTAATTAATCAAGTCACATTAATTAAACACTTTCCACATATTCCCTATGGAGACGACCTTACTTAACCTTGCACAATAAATGTAGCTAAGACAAATAAATTAACTTGTTTTTGATTAAATTTCGACAATCAGATCAATCACCACCAAATAAAACATGTTGATGAGTGAGGCCAGTCGCACATGTGCTAAATCAACGGATCAAAGAAATTATTAAGATGAGAGCAACCTCAACATCTCATTAAACTAAAGTTTAGTTTAAGACCATGATCATTCAAAATTAAACTCCAAATGCAGAGATACTATCAAATATAAACCCACAAATCCTAGATAATAGATCAAAGCAACTCTCAGATGAGTCCATGCTCATCATCATCGAACTATAGTTTGGGTTTACATCATTCTCCTGTATATTTAAAAGCAAATGAAAGGATCAAGTATGAACATTCAAAAGAAAACCCCAAATAACAAATATACCATCACAGACTATAAGATGCCGGAATCAACATCATATAAGCTCGCAGATGATTCCACGATCATCATCATTGAACTAAAGTTAGGGTTTACGTCACGAACGTTAAAAAGAAGACCCCAAATAACTGAGATACCATCACAAACCAAGAAATACAACAAAAAAGATGCAATATGTTCTTAGATGCATGCACCAACACCATTAGTACACAAAAAAGGTGCAAATCGGAAACATTAGATAGAAAACCACATACATTCAACAAATCAGAGCAATCGGGTTCTTAAATGAGCTTTCCTTATCATCATAGAACATCATCGAGCATCACAACAACAACACCGCCGGCAACTACAGCTGTTAAAGCCGCAGTAATAGGGTCACGACGACCACCGCCTCCACCACCAACGACGCCGCCTTGTTCTCCCCACCAAACATGAGTAACTTGGTCAAAGGGAGACAATAAAAGGAGGTGAGGGAACGGTGACAAAGTCACGGCCGCCAACGCCTACAAAGCCACCGGAACCACCTTTCTCTCTCTAGAAAACCCGATCTCGTCAAAAGACAACATCTTATGGAAAATGGAGATCCCGTCGGAAGATAGTATGGTCATCGGTGGCGAAGAAACGACGACCAAACTGGAGCGGCCGTCTCCGACGCGACGTCATGAAACACAAAAATAAAATTTTCTCTCTCTAAAATCCATCAGTCAATATATAAAAACAACTACAATAACTAAATTATATATTATATTACCAGCGGTGAGTGTAACCGCTGGTTGATTAAATCACGACCGTTAGATCAAGTTGAGATTAAATCTCAACCGTATAAACTCGACGGTTTGAGCAGTTACGAACCAGTTTTTAGCGGTTACGAGAATCTCAATTACGATTCTTCTTCCTTCTTTTACTCCGACAACGACGGTAACCGCCTTCTGCTTTTATATAAATTGGAACATCATACACCATACTCCATTAACCCCCCATCTCTTTCTACGAATCGGGTGAGATGAACGCCGTAGGGCTACTTACCATCCCAAATAGACAATGATGAATCCTTACCATCATCCAACTCTCATTCATAAGAGGTTCAGGCGTCCAAATACGACTTCAAATCTTCATCCAAGGTAAGGTTGTCTCTTTGTTCGAAATCATTGAATAGAGTGTTGTTCTTCTTCTATTCTTGTATTATTGAATAAAGTGTTGGTCTTCTACTGATATTGATATTGATGGCCTCTAAACTATTCTCATAATTTAAAGAGTTGGTACCTCCTTGCCTTGTAGATCCATCAAGTCAAGATTGATTTCTGTACAACAAATGGCAAGTTTGATCTCAATCATGTTCTTCAAAACCTAAAGGGTAACAAAAGCTCCGTATTTATATCTTCAATTTCAGGTATGCTTTTGGTTTTACTAATTGTAAAATAATTTACTCCCTGTTTTCTAAGTTTTATTTTCATCCAACAAGTTTAAGATGTTTTTAATTAAAATTGCAGGTTGAGGGTAGGTTATACATTAAAGGCATTTGCTTTCACCTTTTGTTATAACCGAAAGAAGTAAGTTTTTATGCTTTCAACTCTGTTTGCTAAAAATGAGGATTATAACTTCACCAATTCTGTGTATGTTAGTAATTTGAACAACTTAATGGAGTAACCACTAAAACACGCGTTCATGACTAAATTCTTTTTTGTTGTGTTCTCTTTAACAAACTTGAATGGATCAGATATGAAACCGTATAACTTGAATGGTAAGTTTACTTCAAAATGTGTATTAATTTTTTAAACCGCTTACTGAACATATGGGCTAACCTAGCCACTTTATAGGGTTGGCAGATCCTTATATAAAAGGACAGCTTGGTGTATAAATGGTTTAGGGTCAAGACGTAGAAAAAAAACAAGATCTTTAAAATGGTATGAAGAGTTCAAGATTCCAATTTCTTCACAGGATTCACCTAATTTTCTTGAATTTATAGTCTCTGATATAGATCACATGTTAGATGACACCCTTGAGTTTGATTTTATTCCTATGTTTGAATTGGTACACTTTGTACCCATAATATATACAAACTCGTGTTCATATGATTGGATTATGCGTATTTCATGCAATGAGTGCAACACAAAGATTAATTATTTAAATGATGGCCTGAGATATGGCATGTTTTTATATTTTAATTAGTAAAAGAATCCATATATACAAAGAATAGTTAGTTACTTTCAATATTCTCTTCCAAATGTTTGTATGTGTATGTCCTGTGCATGGACATTCCTTCACTATTGCATTTGCACCAAGTTTTCACTATGATGTATGTATGTTTTACAGGGATAATAAAAATGGTGTTAGTGTCTCAGAATCATATGGCAACCGTACTAAGATTTTACCATTTAAATATCCATATGCTTTCCTATTTGATGGAGCAAATAACACATGCATTTAGACATAGGAGCTCAAATGTTTTGTTTCCATGGAATTCCTCAATAGCTACCCAAAATATGCATGTAGATGCCACTGGTGAAGAATTCAACAGGGGTAATGAAGTAGGTGTTGTTGCAAGGCCTTCTAAGAGGATACATTTGTTACTAAAGACCCACTTAGAAATATCTTGTGGGATAACTTGCTTCTAGTTGCAAGTCTAAGAAAAACTACATGTTCAACTTCTATTTGATTATTTGATGCCATATGTGCGCATGCTATTTAACATTTTCTTGATCTTATCTAATAATGTTCTTTTGCATCCTTTTTGTGTCATTGGTTTATTTAGACTAATATTCATAATCACTGCTTGGTCTTACTTTATTGATTTGCCAGAATAGGAACTAAATAAAAAAAACATTATTTTCTACGATGTATGAAGAAATTGGTCAATCGTTAAACGCTATTTTTAGGAGATCTGGTTGGGAGTAAATCATGTCTATCTTGCAAAAATAATGCGTCTAAATTTTATGTATGTATGTTGTAACAACATATCCTTCTTTTATAAAGTTAGATTGTTGTTGTAAATTATAATATGTGAAATTTAATTTTGAGAATATGGGACTCATCTGAGTGGCAAATATAGGTTGTCCAGAATTGTTACTTTAAGATGAATGTTAGGTTTTAAATTATGTTTTGATCAAATGCCGGTTGTTTTCCTAGGTTAAATAACCAGGCCACCGGACGAGTATAAAACTAGTTACAAAACACTATAAACTGTGTGGCCAAAACACATACCATACAAAGATATCTGCTAATTCACTTCACATACCATACAAAGATATCTGCTAATTCACTTGCTTTTTAAATATATAAAAGAATTATTAAAAAATAATGTAATTGTTTATTAAAAGAAAGAAACAAAAAAAAAAAGAAAAAAACAAAATTTAAAATATTTATAATTGCATAATGTGTAAAAAAAACAAAAAAATGAAATATAGATAGTAGATAGTGATTCACACAATCACCCTAGAGTTCCATTCCATCTCATATTCGTACTCATCCATTCAACAAACACTGATATTCATCCGTAGGCTAATCGGAGAAGAAGATGTCAGGTCACATCGCACAAGATTGGGAGCCGGTGGTCATCCGTAAGAAAGCTCCCACCGCCGCTGCTCGTAAGGACGAAAAAGCCGTCAACGCCGCCCGTCGCGCCGGAGCCGAGATCGAGACCGTACGCAAGGGTTTGTGTTCGACTTCTTCCGCCTTTAGTCACCATACATACATGTTTTCTGATGAGTTTCATCTCATCGGACGCTTTATTTGTGTTGCAGAAATGAATGCTATGTATGTTTATATGCTTAATTTGGTGTTGAGCTAGGGTTCGTTGATTGATGTGTTAGGTGAATTTACACGCTCTGTTCATTTAAATGTTTCATATTTGATTTTGTGTTGTCTTTTGTAACTATGTTGAGTTCTCCAAAAAGTGCTTATCATGATGAATCTTGAATCTTAGAAGCTTTATGATCATGATGAACTAAAGGATTAAATAAATGAAGCCTGCTAACAATTACTTGTAGCAGTTGCTTTTCGTATTTGATTTTTTATTACAATCTTATTCATAACATAATCGAATGAGTGTACTGTGCTAGAGCCTCTTTTTAGCTTGTAGCTTATTAGCTTATAAAGAGGTAATTTGTGTCCTTTGGCATGTATAGATTATCAGTTTCTAATTTTCTATTCATCAACTTTTAGTTTGGCTTAACTTGATGAAAACTTGTGATCATGATTTTTGGTATTTTCTATTGCAGCTGCTGCGGGTTCAAACAAGGCTGCCTCTAGCAGTACTTCTCTGAACACGAGAAAGCTTGATGAAGAGACTGAAAATCTCAGCCGTGAGTCATCTTAATATCTGCGTGTCTCTTTATCCTCCTTTTAATAATCTAGTTCCCCTGCTAGAAATTGGATTTGGTTATTAAGAAGGCGTAGATTACTGCATTATGGTATATTAATATTATAAAAAAACTGTAATATCGAAATCATCTATATAAAGTTTAGATTTTGAAAAATACTTAAGGGCAATCTAATAGCCTGACTTGATAACATTAAACTTGAGCTCTTATCATGTTGCTCCATCAATGTCATCATCATTTTTCTCAATCTTTTCATGTTGAAAGTTCTGGCGTCGTCACCCATACCTTCTGATTGAAAGTGTTGTCATTAGTCACTCCACTACACAAATATTATATAGAAGAACTAAACGCCACACCAACATAAATGACTTCAAAAAGAAACATGTGAAAAGATCAATGAGTGTTATTGCTTTATGACCCTCGTTATATAATAAGATTTTCTTTTATAACAGACGAAAAGGTACCGACTGAATTGAAGAAAGCAATCATTCAGGGTCGTACCGAGAAGAAGCTTACTCAAGCACAACTTGCTCAGGTTACCGTCTCTCTTTTTCCATCTCCTGTTAGATCTATAATTTTTACTTATAGAACCTAATTCTTTTGCTAATCATGACAGCTTATCAACGAGAAGCCCCAGATCATACAGGAGTATGAATCTGGGAAAGCTATACCAAATCAACAGATCATCACCAAACTGGAAAGGGCCCTTGGTGTGAAACTTCGTGGTAAGAAATAGAACAGTAATATCTGGCCGCTGTACGGAGGCCATTTCTACAAAAATGAGTTGGGGTGCGTAAAACCTTTTGTTTTCTTGGGTTTGACCGCTTCTTTTATGGGCATGATTCTAGTCTCTTATGTTTTTGTGACTTTTATGCTTGGAGCTTAACAAGTTTTAAGTCGCCTTAATAGTTATTAGTTTATTACTTTTGTGTGTGCGTTACTGGTTGTATCTTGATAACTTTTGTGGTGTTGGATTGTGCATAATGTGTTTGCTTTGTTTCTGGCTTCTATATAGCCATTAACCATTGAACACGCTTTCAAATCCATAAGAAAACTGACACAAACACATGACGTTAATGTTTGTTCATGGCTATAAACATCCATACGCCCTAAAGAAGTATAATGTGATTCGTGGTAACAAGATATTTTATCTAGAAACACAAAAATACTTACCCACACACAGGTGCCTAAAATTGCTATTGCTCAGAAGCAAGTTTTGTTTGTTTCTAAGCTGGTGAAGCAAATAGCAAAAGCATGAAAATCCGAGAACGTCTGCCTGTAATCCGTTGTAAACATATCACCATCAACCTTTTCAGACTTAAGCAACATGGTCTCACTATTGCCTTTCCCTCCTCACTAGCTTTGGTCCATAGACTTGACTAACTCACTGATGAAATTATCACCCACGGGTGAAAATTCATACATCAGCATTGCAAGTGATCTTGCTACCTAGGAGCCTTATTTCTCAACAGAATCCAACTAGCAGAAACAGGTATTGAGTGTGTTAACTTGGGTTCTGCTTCTTGAGATTCATAGGACACATGACACCTTAAAGAAGGTACAATTCTTCTTGGACCTGTAGGTTTCTAGAGAATGAACTTGTGGTCTCCCTGTTTTAAAATTCAGTTGCTGTTCAAGTCAACTATAGTTTTGAAGATGTCACTCAAATGCTACCATGCATTGTAATTCTATTAAGGATAACAGTAAAAGTTTTATTGATACAAATGGAAATATAGGTCTAAACTATCTTTAACTTTTGAGTTTGATGTATATTTAAAAATTACTATTGAATGAGTTAACAAAAAAATAAATTCATTATAAAGATAAATGAGCTTGAGCCGAAGCTCGAGTCTCACAAATATAGGAATGCAAATTGGATTTTCATAATTCAAACTATTATCTATTAACCAATAATAATCCACACTATCAAGTTGCCTGGTAATAATTTTAACTTTCACTTTTATTACCAACAATAGTACCAATGACATAATTTGTAATTTTTTTACGTTTGATTTGAACTCGATTCGGTTCGTAACAATAATTATGAACAAAATGAAAATGCATACACGCTACATTAAGACTAAAATAAATACAAATCGAGCGTAAAAAATTGAAAATTATGTTACTAGGAGTCTAGGACTGTTGTTGGTTATAAATGTTGGGTTTGTGGAGTCTTGATTTGGGCTCGGGTTAAAAGACAACTTAATGGCGGATTTATTAAATTAAAGACCTGACCCGTTTTTTATTTAATTTTGGCCTATTAGGGTTTTCTTGGGGATTAAGTTGTAAACCCTAATTTTCACTATTTATATTGTGTATTGTACTTGTAATTCCTCACGAGTGAGGCAGAAAGCAATAAACCTGGTTGCAGCCCGTGGACGTAGGTCACATCGACCAAACCACGTTAAATCTCGCGTGTTCATCTTTGTTATTATTTTCTCTCGCAGTTCGATTGTGTTTGTGTGTCGGTCTAAACCCGAATTCCTAACAAGTGGTATTAGAGCTACGACTCGTTACGTATGGGAAACACAACGTGAGAAAAAGACGTTGTCCATCTAGGTTTTTTTTTGTGTCGGTAGGTAGTCGTCACAATCCAGCGATCAACCAAAAGTCACAAAAGTTACCAAGATCCAAAGTCGTGAAATCTCAGGTGCATTTTTTTAAGCTTGTTTATTTACTATTTTTTGAGACTGAGAGAAAAAGAGTAGTGTTCAATAGAACAACACTCAAGTTCAGGCAGCCGACCATAGTTGTGTTTGACACTACGTTAAGTCTTGACTCGATTAGTGAACAAATTGTAGTTAGAGATAATGACTGAGAGCGGAAAACTTCAGATTGAGAAGTTTAATGGAAACGACTTTGGTTAGTGGAAAATGCAAATGGAGGATTTGCTTGTTCAGAAAGACTTGGATGTTGTTTTGGGTGATAAACCAGAAAAGATGGAAGCAACTGAGTGGGAAATTTTAGATAAAAAGGCCAAGGCGGTTATTAGGTTGTTGCTGACAAAGGATGTTGCGTTCAACATTCTGAATGAAACTACAGCTAAAGGTATCATCAATGCGTTATCTAATATGTACGAGAAGCCTTCGGCAACAAATAAAGTTTTCTTGATTCGAGAGCTGGTTAATACAAAGATGAAGGACGGAAGTTCATAATGCACATCAATAACTTAAATTCTATTTTGTCAAGACTTGGGTTGGTTGGCATCAAATTCGAGGATGAGGTTCAGGATCTACTACAGTTATTATCATTGCCTGATAGCTGGGCTGGTACTGTTACAGCGATTACTAGTTCCACCAACGCGTTCACTTTAAAAGGGATTCAGGATATCATTATGGGCGAAGACGCCAGACGAAAAAATTCAGGTGAATCATCAAGTGAATTATTGAATGTTGGCAGAGGAAGAAAGAATATAACAGAGGTAGTAGGAGCAAGAACAGGAAAAGAAGTCAGTCTAAGGCTTGAAATGATGTGACTTGTTGGAACTGTAAACAGGTAGGACACTTCAGGAATCAGTGTCCGAATGATCAAAAAGAAGTTAACACTACAGCAGACTACTCGAATGATGATGCTTTAATTTTTAGCGTAGAGAGCAGTGTGGATTCTTGGGTCATGGATTCTGGAGCTTTGTTTCATGCTACCCATAACAATGAAGCATTGCAGAATCTAAAAAAGGGTGATTTTGGTAAGGTAAGACTGGCGAACAATGATGTTCTTGATGTTACGGGCATGGGTGACATAAATTTAGTTACTTCAGCCGGTTCATGGACTTTGAAAGATGTCAGAGTGATTCCTGATTTGAAAAAAAACCAGTTGATTTCTGTCGGTCAGTTGGATGAACAAGGACATGAGGTTAAGTTCGGGAATAAGCAGTGGAAAGTTGTTAAAGGGAATCTTGTCATTGCTCGTGGAAAGAAAATGGGTTCATTGTATATGGTCAGTTTACCATCCGAAGGAAGTGACGTTCTAGTTCAGAAGAAGACTAAAATCCAGTTCACAGAATCTCGTGGACAAAAGAAGGTTTGCTTTGCAAGTAAGAAACCTAGAGTCACAGGAAAGATTCAGAGTGAATGTGTATAGAAGAGTTTAAGAAAACCAGTTAAAGGATTTCGTGGTAGTGGGAGCACAGGTTGTGCTTAAGTTACAGTTCCTAGACGACAGTGGGTTAAAAGAACTATGTAGAGAATTATGAAGGCTGAAGCAACCAAAGTCCTTCAGCGAACTTCAGCTGTTGTGACAACCGCTGTTGTCTTCAGCTGTTGTTTTCGGACTTAGTCTTCAGCTGTTTTCTTTCAGCTGTTTTCAGACTTTGTCTTCAGCTGTTTTCAAACTTTGTCTTCAGCTGTTTTCAGACTTAGTCTTCAGCTGTTGTCTTCAGCTGTTGTCTTCAGACTTAATCTTCAGCTGTTGTCTTCAGCTGTTGTCTTCAGACTTAGTCTTCAGCTGTTGTCTTCAGCAGTTGTCTTCAG
>BJCM01207999.1:0-10180 GCA_018326385.1 Flaveria bidentis
ATCTTCACCGCTGAGTGCATCAACTACACCATTGTGCACCAGAATCGCCCGCATCTTCACTCGCCAAAGACTGAAATCATTCTTCCCAGTAAACTTCTCGATTTCAAACTTCGTCGTCACCATCGTAATTCTTCAATTCTTCTTCCAGCGATCAATCGAACCAGGTTATCGAATACGAGCCCTCAATCGCGACTCTCCACCGTGGCTCTGATACCAATTGTTATGAAAAGCACCAATTGATCAACCAACGATTGAACGAATCTTATTACGAAATCAACAACTAACATGAACAATTTCGGAAGAATTCAAGCTTCGAAAGAAATACGCTCTCCTCACATACACTCTGTTATTTTTGTTCCATTTCTCTAACTACCGATGCAGTATATATAGCGCTCTCTCCCTTCAGTAGTTTAGAGAGCTTCTTCTTCAGTAGTTTTATAAAACTACTTTTCTTCTTCAGTAGTTTTATAAACTTCTTCAGCACTTTATAAAGCTTCTTCAGTAGTTTATAAAGTGCTCCTTAACTATCAAACAAAGTCACAATTAGTCCCTTTAGTTTAACCATGACTTTATTTAACAATTTGTTCTTAAAGTAAACACTTATAAAACCATTAATCAGCAACCATTAATCTTTAATCTAACAAGTTAAGGTTTGACATCCATATCATGACATATGAATATTAGAAGGTAATGGGTTCAAGTATCAATCTGAGCAAAATGTTTAGAGCTTAGATTTGAGTCAAAATGTTTTGTCAACAATGGATTTTCTCTTGTAAGGGTTGGGGTGCAGTCTCAACGTCCCGGTTGAAAAACAAATAAATAAACTGATTAAGATGATATATATCCTCTAAAATAAGGTTGCTCATTTATCATTAAAAAAACCATTAATCATTAATATCAATCAAATAATATCATTATTAGAGTATTTATTTATATTCTTAAAAGAAAGAAAAAGACACTGCCGTTGTTTTTAGAATTTTGTATCTTATTTTCAACATGCCGCACCCACTTGCTTTGTTGTTTTTTCTATTATTTCTAATTCTTTCTAGAACACCCCCCCCCCCCCCCCCCCTGTTTTCTTCTAGTCCTCTTCCCCCAACTCAAAACCCCTGCATTTCTATAAATCATCCCCATATGCTTTCCTGCACAAATCCTCATAAATTCATCAAAAAACTAAACATCTCTTCACTTTTCACATCATAATTGCTCTTCATTTGATCTCTGATCACAACAAACTGACTTGTTCCAGAAGTTATGTTCGTGTCATTTCCTCTTTGCATTCAAATTGATGGAAGAAACTAAGAATTCATCGGCTACCGACACCATACACCTATCGAATTACGATCTGGCTCGATCTCGATTGTTTCTCTCGGGGTTTTACTGCTGGGGCTGGGAGTTCCTCACCGCTCTGCTGCTGTTTAGTTGTTGATCTGCGGATATTAGTTGTTGATCTGTTGATATTAGTTGTTTAATTAGGTTAAATTTTAGGGAATTAGGGGATTAAAATCGATCGAAGGTTTAAAAGTGAGGGGAAATGAGTCATCGGTCTGTTCCTGCACCTTTTTTGACGAAGACGTATTTGCTGGTGGATGATCCAGCGACTGATGATGTGATCTCGTGGAACGAAAGCGGGACAACGTTCGTCGTGTGGAAAACCGCTGATTTCGCTAGGGGTTTGCTACCGAATTCCTTCAAACACAACAATTTCTCCAGCTTTGTTCGTCAGCTTAATACTTATGTATGTTCTCTTCTTGCCTCTGCTTATTTTGTTATCGTAATCTGAAATAGTTCTTGTGCTTTGTTCAATCTTAATAGTTGTAGACTCACCTAATATCTATGATCAGTTATATTCTTAATGGCAAAGTAAGAAAAATCATAGAAATTGACTTTTATTATGTGTTTAAATTTATTCATGTATCATAGTCTTGGAACATTTTCAGTCACATACGTAAAATATTCGTGATATCTTGGAATCGTGAGTGACTTTTGCTTATGTATATCACAAAAAAAATATTTTGTTTGTAAGGATCAAATTCACATATCCATTGTTAAAATTCACGTGTTTTTAAAGTAATTTCTTTTTTTATATCCTTGAAAATGATACAAGAATAATATTTAAGCATCTATGTTTTAGGTCCAAGTAACTCATGGTTTATGTTCTATTATCATACCAAATATAGTTCATGTATAATTAAAATTATACACATGTTTATAGAGTAAAGTAAAGAGTTTACAAGTAACTATTGACACTTGCTATCTGGATGGTTTTTCCACAAACTATCATGTCTTTAATATCGTAACTAATATGTTTCATTCGTAATCCTATCATCAAATTTTTTTTCTTTATCCTCAAGACGCGTTTAATATTCGTTACTTTTTTTTATGATTGAAGATTCGAGAATAATTATGAATAGAATGTAAACATTAAAAAAAAATACTAGGAGATAAAAAGACATTTGACCATTCTAAAAAGCTAGTGAAACACGCGTGGGTCCCGCAAACAGACAAATGAACAACCAAAAGAAGGATCTAGAGATGAATTGATTCTCTCATTATGTGCCAAATAAGTTATCTTGACTTGTATGGCGCACCCACCCACCTGGTTCTTTCTAGACTCTCACCATAAAACATATTTTTTTTTATTTTTTTGTCGTATGTGTCAAATAATATTCGTCACCACTTCTCCAGAAATTAACATTGTTTTGGCACTGATTATTATTATTATTATTATAACTTTTTTAATAGGGGTTTCGGAAAACTGTACCGGACAAATGGGAGTTTGCAAACGAGAACTTTAAACGAGGGCAGAAAGAGCTTCTAATCAATATTTGTCGACGAAAAACCGTGACGGTGACACAATCTCGTCACAATGGGAAGCAGGTTGATAACGTTGGTCCAATACCATCACCAACTAGTTCTGGTGATGATCTTGGATCCAGCTCCACCTCTTCCCCGGATTCAAAGAATCCGGGGTCAGTGGACACTCCAACCTTGGAGAAACTGGAAAACTTGTCGGACGAAAATGAGAAGCTGAAAAAAGAGAAGCATATGTTGACGTCTGAACTTGCACAAATGAAGAAACAATGTGATGATTTGGTGGCGTTCCTAACTCAAAACGTGAAGGTCGCGCCTGATCAGATCAAACGCATCATGAATGGTGATGTTGTGGTTGATGAGAGGGGAGTGACCGAAGGTGATGACTCGAATGATGATGATGATGAAAAAAGAGATTGTTTTAAGTTGTTTGGGGTGCTGTTGAGAGACGAAAAGAAGAAGAGGGGCCGTGATGATATGAACGGTTATCCGGTGGCGCAAAGGAAAGAATTGAAGACGAACAACTTCAACAACGCTGCCCACATGTATGCTACAACTGGGCAGTCGACCAAAGTCTGCACTTAGTGAATAAAAACACGTTTAGTTGTGTTATCAGTTCGTAATTCAAAAGCATGCTAATAGTAGTAATAATAATAATAATCATGGAATTTAAAAGTAATATATAATTCATAATAAAGGAAATTATATGTTGTTATGTATTTTTTTACATTTGATCTATTTTTGTGTACGTTTATAAGATTTGTAGTACTTGAATCAATGCCACATCTTTTTATCAAACATATATGAATTCATAAGTGTGATTAATATTCTAGAAAACATTGTGCCTGTTGCATTTGTTGATAGAGAGTAAGTGTACTGGGGCATCCTATCCAAATTATATCAATTAGTAATTAAATGTCATCGTATTTTTACTCAAATTTTACCAATAACTACTTAAATTGGTAACGACATAACCCAAACTACGTATCAAAAATAATAAAAAAATCAAGCTTCTTGTTCAATCTTTAGACCCTACCCAAACCCTTGGCTTCTATCACCCGAAATCACTTACCCTAAGTCTGTACCCAAACCCTCAGTAGCAATGTTGCTCAGACGCCGGAACTACCCTGAGGTCCCTTGCTAAGGGTGCCTCGGTTACTCTAAGAGTATGTTGTCATATTTTTTATAACAACAATTCTTAAGGTTTTTAAGATAAATACATCACACCATAAATCTTATAGGATTTGAAACCTATTTTTCGGCTGTAGAGTACACCACTTAGCCAACAAGATGTCCACTTGAGACATTTTCATGTAATAGCTATTTAATTGAAAGCTAGAACTTATGTGTCACACGTAAGACATCAATTTCTATTGGGATGTTGGTTACATATGCCGAAGAATAAGAGTATATCTGAACTCAGTAGTTTTTGCAGCATTTGGTTAAAAATAGGGGTGTTCAAAGTCGGATATCTGAAATTTTGGATATCCGAAAATTTCGGATAGTGAAAATCACTATCCGTATCCGCAATTTCGGATACGGATACGGATAGTGATTCGGATATTTGAAATTCATTTTTTATTTTTTAGTTTTTTACAATAATTAGACATATAATATTATAAAAATAATATAAAAAACCAACTCATATCATAAAAGTCATAATATACATTAAAAATCTCAATTTAAAGTAAAAAATAAATCTAAAATTTAAAAAAAATAAAAAACTATTTTTTAGTTTTCAGATAACCGGATATCCGAAACTTTTGAAAATTACCATCCAAATCCGAATCCGTATTTTTGGATATCCGAAATCCAGATATCCGAACTTTTGGATACCCGAAAATTCGGATTTTTTGGATTCGGATTTTTTAATCGAATTCTCGGATTCAGATATTTTTAAACCCCCTAGTTAAAATGAAAGCAAGTATTATAAACTCACGATAGCTTACGTAAGAATAGTAACTAACATATCGGAAAATACAAGTATCTCTATCGTGCCAGAAAAATATATGTAGTATTTTGGCTGTTTGCAAAGATGTGATGGTATCTTATCCAAAAAAGTTCTTTTACAGATAAGTTTACAAATTAAATTTGATGTAAATTGTCTTCCAATTTAAGATGGTGCTGACACTAATTGTTGTGAGAACTCGATGGAAACTTTTAAAGGCTTTTTCTAATACCATTTGTCTACTCTAATATTAAAGTTTGTAGGAGGAAAAAGAATTATAAGAAACAAAACCTTTCAGTGGTTGTGACCACTGGTACGTTATAATACACAATTCGGTTCTAAAAGAAATTTACATCGAAATATTAATAAGAAAACACGTCGTAATGATATATTATAAACTTTTATAAACATCATCTTTTAAAAAAAATTACAAGAGAAAATAATAAATACAAAAAAGAAAAGCGGCCACTTGTCAAAATCTGATTGGATTTTTTTTAAGATAATAAGAACGTTAGCGTTCAAATGGTTTGTGCATATTGTAGCTTCATAAAAGGTCATACTATAAAAACTCACCGTTAAGAAAGATTTGTACAAATGTGTTTAAACAATTTGTACACATTGATATAATTAATAAAATAGAAAGAACAGTAAATTTTGTTAGAGCACCAACGTTGCATTTCCAACATAGGTAAATAGTCTTAAGGGCTGTTTGTTTTCGGCTGACCGGATTGATCCGACTGACTCGGTCAGTGTGTCAGCCCGTTTGATTTCGTCTTCGGGGCTAGCTGACCGGGTCTCCATTGCTAGCCCAAACCTAGAAACAAAAGAAGCTGATCGATTGACTCGCAGGCCGCCGCCCCCTCGCGACCCGCATACCCGCAACTAACCGGGCACCGTCTTCGGCCTCGCGACCCGCAGCGGCGAACGATTTGGTGTGATGGTTCCCTCGCGACCCCTAGACCCCACCGCCTTCGCCTTCGACTCTCGGTCGGCTTTTGTGGTGTGGTCGGAATGTGTACGATTACAGTGGTGGTTGTGGTAGTTCTGACCGGTGGTGTGACTCCGGTGGGTTTTGTTACTGACTAATTAAACGTATATTTCGTAAGGGTAATAGTTAGTCTTTTATTATATGTTATAAGTTTCTATATATATTTCGTAACTTTTAAAAGTTTTAATTTTTTAATTATATCCTACATACTCTTTCAACCATAACATCAGACATATATATAGAAAGTATTAATTGATTTTACTAATTTTAAATAAAGACATACAAGTAATAACAAATAAAATTTCTAATATTGTTTACACAGAAGTATTTGAATTTTTTATAAACATTTGTTTTATTTTTAATTAGTTTTTGTTTTAATTATTGTATCTTTCTTTCAAATTTTATAGTTTTATTAGATTTATTTATTAATGCAATATGAGCTCTCTTTTTTTAAAAAAATTGTTTACATTTTATTTTTCATATACCCAAACTATTGAGATGATTTTAACATTTTAATTTATTTGTTCCATATCTCATATCATGCTATAATTTAAGTTCGCAATTGTCATTATTTTATTTTTTCAACACGTGTAACACACGAGTAACTAACTTAGTTATTTTATATAATTATATTTTGATATTAATAAATTATTAAATGCATTACATTAGTATAATATAATATTAGTTTTATTTGTTTTTTTAATTGTGTGTAGGTTTTATTAAATAAAATAACTATTCACAATTGAGTCATAAAGTAGTATAATTGAGATGATATCAAATAAACAAACATGAGCCCCTTATGTATAATTCGGATCCATTATTTTAAGTTGGTTTTGTTTCAAAGAATGCAAAGATGCCTTATTGCTAGTATTGTTAATGAATCGAACCGAACCGAACGTAGCTTCGCTTGAACTCGGTTTGGTTTTAAACCGAGCGGCTCAGTTCAGTTCGGATTTATAAATTCGAGCGCAAACTTCATGCTCGAACTCGGTTTGGTTTTAAACCGAGCGCTCGGTTTCGCTCGGTTTTACTCGGTTTTGTGTTACAATGGGTCGCGGTCGGAGATGGGTCGCGGTCAGAGATGGGTTGCGGTCGTAGGTTCGCGGCTTGCAGTAGGGTCGGAGATGCGGTTGCAGGTTCACAAATTCGCAGCTCGCAGCAGGGTCGGAGACTCGCGGTCGCAGGTTCGTAGATTCGGCTAGCAGGGGCCGGAGACCGGTCGCAGGTTCTCAAATTCGATCGGCGCCCTGGTCAGCGGCCGCAAGGGGAGGCCCGAAGGGTGGAAGCTGCTGGAGAGTGGTCGCAGGTCACTGGAGGCTGGCGGCTGGACAGCTGGAGGAGACGAGGAATGGACTGTGGAGGGTGAGGAGTGAGGAGTGAGGTAATGAGGTTTGAATGTATTAATGTATTAGGGTTTTGAGTTTTATATTAAAAATATAAAATATTTGTAATTAATAAATAACTAAATATAATAATAAATTAACATATATAATTATATATAAAATATAAAAACTAAACTAATAAATAATTCGAGCGAAACTGAGCGAGCGACGAGCGAACAACCCTTCGCTCATGCTCGGTTCGTTTTGAAACCGAACCGAGCCGCTCGGTTCATTTACAATCGAGCGGAAATTTCGAATGAGCGAAATTCCAAGCATTTTTCTAACGAGTTCGAGCGAGTTTCGAGGGTCGAGCTATTTGAACAGCCCTACTACGTGGGCTGAGCTTCAACTTAATTTCAATTGCATTCAATTTGGTTGAGTGGAACTAAACTCTTGGGCTTAAATACAAAGTGGGCTGCAGTTAAATACTGAAGGAAATAATTAAAGTAGCTATGTGGGCTGGTCCAGAAGAAGCAAAGTCATGAGAGAAGAAATAAAAACTTCATATTCACTGCGTTGGCAGTTTTTGGTAGAGAGGGTGTTACAACGCAGACCCCTTTGGGGGTTCAGGACGATGGTCTAAGAAGCAATTTTTTTTATAATGGTTAACTAATAAAACCCGGCTACTCAAAATAACTATTTTTAATTTTGTTAAAATAATTTTAAAAAATCATATTAATATAATTAAAAATAACGTTGTAAATGTTTGTGAAAAAAATTATAATTTAGAGCAAATTACAAATTGTATCCTTTATTAACATATAAAACTAAATGTTATGTACTATAGTTTAATAATTACATGTAATGTCCTTTTCTAAAACAATTTGTATATTTATCGTCCTCTATACTAACATTCATTCAAATTCACAGTTAAATCAGACATATGTCACTCACATAAGAGGCATTTATGTATTTTACAGGCCTACATGAGTCAAAAATATTTTTAACTCGCTTCATTATGTCGCCTTCATGTTAGGATGTTTAAAGTTGGATATCTGAAATTTATTGATAATAGAAATCCATATTCGTATCTCTGATTGAAATTCCGGATATCTGAAATCTAGATATCAATTCCGAATATATGAAATTTATATATTTCAAATTTTGGATACGGATACGAAAATATTTGGATTTGAACTTCTTTTTTTTGCAATAATCAGATATATGTTATTATATAAATAATGTAAAACAAGACACTTTAAAAATTATTATATACACTAACAAGTCCCAACCAAAAGAAAATACATTTAAACAATATCTGAATTTTTGGATATTCGAAATGCAAATATTCGAATTTTCAGATATACAGAGACAACATTAGTACCACCAATCATAGATGAGGTGTACATGCCTAACTTAACTGCGATATCGGATGAATGATTGTGTAAAGGACAATATGTGTGTAAATTTTATAAAAAAATGACATGAAGTATAATGACCGAAACTAAAGCACATACGGTAGAATTTCATATAACGGTGGTTACACAAAATATTTGAAAGCCATGATGCTCGTCGTCCATTCCTCTTTTGGTTAGAGCCAGCCTGATTTTCGGCCCACACACATTAGCCCATAATAATCTAATCAAGCCCAGTGTTTTTATGTTGAGGTTGGTCCAAGTCCAACTAATAGCATTTATGTTTCTTCTAAAGTGAAAAGAATATTGATGTTTATAAATAAGAAATACAATTAATTACTTATTGATTTAAGGTTAACGTTATAATAATCATTGTGGCAATAAAATGAACGGATGTTTATAAATTTCTAGGAGTTAAAAGAGGAAATATATACAATCATTTGTGGTTAGGCAATATTATATGTTTCCATTTGATTTTGTTGCTATCATAGTTATGAATCGTAGTTTTTATTTGGCCTTATAACACTTTAAAATGTTCTTATACCACTCCCATAGGTATTATAAATTTTTAAAGCGCCCTTACACAACTCCCGTAGGCATTATAGAGGCGTTAGGTGGAGGACGTTTCCACCATAACTTCTCAGAAATATTATAACTAGGTTAGTTCCTTTGTAATATACGGATTGAATAAACAAAATAATAAATTATTATTAATAAAAATTTATGCATTATAAAATCATGTTTGAAGATTAAATATGATGTTAATTATGTATAAATAGTTACTTTAAGTACAATATATTATATAAAAATCTCATAAACAAAATATTAAAAAAAAATTTGGCCCCATAGTTATGTATATATAGAGTGGCGGAACTCTGAAAATATTTTATGGGGGCCAAATAAAAATTTATGGCCATCGTAATATATTATACTTTTTCGATTCAGTTTGGATTGGATCGGATCAGATTCAATTCATTTCCAAATAACATAGATAAAACGGTTTCCAAACTCTTGTATTTACATATTTATATCAAAAATCGTATTAAAATAATTATATTTATGAATGTGATGATATGGGGACGCTTCAAGCGATTATATTGATAAAAGTGGTGGTATCTGATTTGTTTGAAACAACTATATTTATTGTTAAAATTATTACCAAACTCATTAATACCAATAGTATTCAACATGTATGAGAAAAATATATGGCTGGTAAGTATAAATTTGTTCCCTCATATATTGAAACCAAAGTTATTCTAGTTTGTTTTATTGTTAAAAACATTTATCTCAATACATAATTTTCTTTTTATTTTCATGTTTACAATTTAATTATTTATGGGTGAAACTACTTAAAAAAACTACTTGATTATTGACCCTTAATTAGTGAGAAAATATGATCTCCAGTCTGTCAAAAGGTCATCGGACCCTATTCTAGTTACGCCAGTCGCAAGGAGATTGAAACAATCTTGCTCTTTTTTTAGTTTCAAAAGTATATGGTGGCAAATGCAAAATTTTATGCGGGGCGATCGATATTTTTACTAACTCTCTCTCTTTTTCACACACAGACATACATACGTACGTACGTACGTACGTACATATGTATATATATATATATATGTATATGTATATATATATATGTATATATATATATATATATGTATATATATGTATCTGTATATGTATATATACGTAT